>CM042873.1:1233446-1330946 GCA_023658055.1 Thaleichthys pacificus
AGCCCTGGGGCCCAGCTCAGCAGCGATGGGCAACGAGGCCTCGGGGACGAGGCTGGACAGCTGGGAGCGGGACCTCTGGCGGATGGAGGCTCTGAGGGAGACAGATCACCATCGGATCAACACACAGCACAACGCTCTGACACAAAATGGCTGCCAAACGTGACTGGTTTCCATTCAGTGTTAACGAGGCCTCAGAACGGCTTGCCAAAACGCAACACACTAGAATCCTCCCAAAGGAGAGCTGGGTTCTAGAATGTTTCAAGCGAGGCTGTGATGTCGTGCTGTGGTGGCTGATGGGAGATGTAGTTCCTGGGTACCTGAAGCTGGTTCGGTAGCTTCCAGCCCTGGAGAGATTCTTTTTCTCCTCCTGCTGGGCTGCCTCGCTGTCAGCCACTGTTACAACACAGAGGGAGGAGGGGAGGTCACCGCTGGGCTCGAGCAGGGAGACCCCAGAACATGCAACCATCCAGAGACCTGCTCTTCTACATGTACTGTATGGATGCTTGGGTTTTTATTCATCTTTACATAAAAAATGCATCTTCACATAAAAAATGCATTCTGTCATAAAAAATACATTTTACATATAAAGGTCAGGAGGGGTGAAGAGGGGTGAGGAGGGTGAGGAGGGGTGAGGAGGGGGAGGTGGGTGTGGAGGGTGTGGAGGGGGGAGGAGGGTGTGGAGGGGGAGGAGGGTGTGGAGGGGGAGGAGGGTGTGGAGGCATACTCTGGCGAGCCTTCTGGTTGAGTGCCTTGTCTCCCTGGCTCTGCAGGGTGACCAGGGTGAAGTAGACCCCCTTCCTCTCTAGCAGCTCGTTGTGCTTGCCCCTCTCCACGGCCCGTCCGTGCTCGAAGCCCACGATCACGTCTGCGTTCTTGATGGTGGACAGGCGGTGGGCGATGGAGATGGTGGTGCGCCCCATGCGGACCTGGACACACATCCGGAAACCACGGTTGAAAGATTTTGGGATTTGTGCAAGATCCCGTTTCTTTGCTGTGTTACTTAAAAAAGTGGGGATCGGGCTGTCTTACCCTAACCCTAACCCTCCTCTCACCTCCCCTCCCCTCACCTCCCCTCACCTCACCTCCCCTCACCTCACCTCACCCTCCCCTCACCTCCCTGGTGTGTCTCACCTTATCCAGAGCCTCCTGCACCACAGCCTCGCTCTCGTTGTCCAGGGCTGAGGTGGCCATGTCCAGCAGCAGGATGCGGGGGTTCCTCACCAGCGCCCGGGCGATGGCGATACGCTGCTTCTGCCCACCGCTCATCTGGCCTCCGCCCTCGCCCACCATCGTGTCGAACTTCTACGTGAGCACAGACCAGGGTTTCCTCTGATGAGGAGCTTAGTGTGACCTGTGCTACCTGTGGTAGTGTCTGTGCTACCTGTGGGAGTGTCTGTGCTACCTGTGGTAGTGTCTGTGCTACCTGTGGGAGTGTCTGTGTATCTACACGTCTCATGTATTGGGTTGGTTTATCCACCGGGAAAGTAACATGCTGTGTATGTCGATTAACCTCAAGGAGTATTAATCTCATGTTTTAGGTGAACTATATTTTAAAAGGTAGTGTTGCAGTCTCAACCTACCTGTGGCAGGTCCTGGATGAAGTTGTAGGCGTTGGCCTCCTTGGCTGCCATGACGATGTCGTCCATGGAGACTCCAGGGCGACCGTAGCGGATGTTCTCGGCGATCGTCGTGGCGAACAGGACGGGCTCCTGCTCCACGATGCCGATGAGCGAGCGCAGCCATTGGATGTGGAGGCCTCTGATGTCATGACCATCCAGGGTCACCTGGAGCAGAAGAAGAAAGTCAGGTGGCTGAGCGGTGAGGGAGTCGGGCTAGTAATCTGAAGGTCGCCAGTTCGATTCCCCGGCCATGCCAAAATGACGTTGTGTCCTTGGGCAAGGCACTTCACCCTACTTGCCTCGGGGGGGAATGTCCCTGTACTTACTGTAAGTCACTCTGGATAAGAGCGTCTGCTAAATGACTAAATGTACTTGTATATACACCCTTAAAGAAACAGGCGTTTGGACTGCATAGATAGAGATACGTTGTGTCCATGGTTAGCTAGACGTACCATGCCCTCCTTGGTTAGCTAGACGTACCATGCCCTCCTTGGGGTCGTAGAAGCGCTGGATGAGCTGAACAGCCGTGCTCTTCCCCGCTCCGCTGGGGCCCACGAAGGCTGTGGTCTCCCCTGACTTCACCGCTACGCTCAGCTGGTCCAGGATCTGACACACATCCAATCAGATCAGCAAATCACATTTTTGGTTGTTTAGCACTTTTTACAAGCGTTGTCACAGAGGGCTTCACAGAGTCCCGGAGAACTGCATCTAAACTTAATCTAAACTCTCAAAGAAGACAAGGAAAAACAGGAGAGATTTAAGAAACGCTCCTGCAGAGAGGACTGATCACTAAATCATCCACTTGTCTGGCTTTCTATAAGTCACATATGACAAGAATCTGAAGCATAACTACCCCAGATTTCTATTTATACATGTTAAATATGAATTGATTCTAAAGCGGAAGCCATGACTGGCACTGATGATGTCACTGATGATGTCACGTCTCGTGAGATCAGGAAGACAAGGGTTCAATCTGCATGAGACAGAGGTGAGGAGAAGCAGGTGTGAAGACTCTGTACCTTGACCTCCGGTCTGGACGGGTAGTGAAAGGTCACGTTGTGAAACTCAATGTCTCCCTTGACTTTGTCCAGTTTGTATCCCGCTTCAGAAAAACAGTCGATCTCTGGCTCCTGCCACGCAGAGACAAACGGACGAATGAATAATCAAGTTTAAAAAGCGTGGAGCGATGGAGAATACACCTACATTCAGGCATACAGGCCTGACTGACATTCTTAAAAAAATAAACATTTTAAAAACACGAAGGGTACAGCTCAGTGGTGTAGAATACGAACAGATCAAGAGGTCGCAGGTTCAAATCCCCCTGGAGGGTAAAGCGTGTGCTGGATGAACATTACAACATAAAGGTTCCCACCCGGTCGATGGTCTCGAAGATGATGGTGGCCGCGCCCCTCCCGGAGGCGAACGCCTCCAGACAGGGAGACGCCTGGCCCAGGTTCAGAGCTGCTATCAGCACGCCGAAGAACACCTGCAAGGAAACACACCCGGGATTACGACTACACACTGTAGAGGGGAAACGTAGGGGGGGGGAGAGAGAGAGAGGAGGGATCAGAGAGAGAGGATCAGAGAGAGAGGATCAGAGAGAGAGAGAGAGAGAGAGAGAGAGAGAGAGAGAGAGAGAGAGAGAGAGAGAGAGAGAGAGAGAGAGAGAGAGAGAGAGGGATATCCTGCAGTAAAAAAGACCAAAGGTCTACTTTTATATCCACCAAGCTCTTGTCAGAAACTAGGCTCAAAGAAACCAATGAGAGCTTCTTCACCCTCATGCCCCAGTAGAACCGAAACTGTCAAATCCCACAGCGCAGAACATCTTTTGGCACATCAGCCTTTTCTTACAGGGCTTGTAAACTGTGGAACTCACTGCCCACAGAGATTAAGAACATTTCTTAGTTTAAAATGTTCACCTCTAAGCTTGAAGGCATGGCTGAAAACAAACCAAAACTGTACCCATTTGTAAATGTTTTGAACTTTTGTACTTTTTTATTTGGGATTTTTAAAATTGTATATTGTTTTTATTGTGTGTTATTGTAGAAAGAGACATAAGGGCTCAGGCCGCTGCAGGAAGGCCTGAGCTACATGGTATACACACTCATCCGGTAACAGGGTTCAGTGTAAGGTGTGTTACCTGTAGCATGGTATACTGGGTGGATGGTGTTACCTGTAGCATGGTATACTGGGTGGATGGTGTTACCTGTAGCATGGTGTACTGGGTGGATGGTGTTACCTGTAGCATGGTATACTGGGTGGATGGTGTTACCTGTAGCATGGTATACTGGGTGGATGGTGTTACCTGTAGCATGGTATACTGGGTGGATGGTGTTACCTGTAGCATGGTGTACTGGGTGGATGGTGTTACCTGTAGCATGGTATACTGGGTGGATGGTGTTACCTGTAGCATGGTATACTGGGTGGATGGTGTTACCTGTAGCATGGTATACTGGGTGGATGGTGTTACCTGTAGCATGGTATACTGGGTGGATGGTGTTACCTGTAGCAAGGTCCCAGGTGTGTACTCCCCGGAGTCTACCACCAGACTGGAGCCGTACCAGAAGGCCAGAGCGTAGCACAGGAAGATGATGAACCACATGTAGCCTGTGAAGAACCCCATTATCAGCCCCTTCCTGATTCCCCAGCGCTGTGCCGACAGCAGGTTCCTGTCGTACCTGGCCGACGGGGGGAGGGTCAAAGGTCAGAGGATTTCATACAGATGAAGGTGAAAGTGAAGCTCTGACCCCAGCCGTACCTCTCCACCTCCTTCTTCTCCCCTCCGAAGGCCGCCACAGTTCTGATGGAGGACAGGACCTCGTCGGCCACGGCACCCGCCTTGGCGTACGCCTGCAGCTCCTGACCTGTTAGCTTGGCCACGAACTAGGAGCAGAACAGGAGGGTTAGGGACGAGGAGAGGGGGGGAGGAGAGGAGAGGGGGGAGAGGGGGGAGGGAGGAGAGGGGAGGAGAGGGGGGAGGGGAGGAGAGGGAAGGAGAGGGGGGAGGGGAGGAGAGGGGGAGGAGAGGAGAGGAGAGGAGAGGAGGAGAGGGGAGGGGGAGGAGAGGAGAGGGGGGAGGAGAGGAGAGGAGAGGAGGAGAGGGGAGGGGAGGGGGGAGCACAGCACAGCACAATGTGTGTCTTACCAGAGCCATGAGAGCAGCCCCTACACCAATCAGAGGACTGGCTGCGATGATGACCAGGGTGAGCTTCCAGCCCTTCACGAAGCCCATGAGGAAGCCGCACACGAAGGTGGTGAAGCGCTGGATGAAGATGCTCACCTGGTCCGCGATCGCATCGTTTATCTTGTTGATGTCGCTGTAAGGCAGCAGGACCAAAACAAACAAGTCTGTGTTTGACAGTAATCATGTCACCTAAACAAAGTTCTGGGTAGTGCATTATGTAATGTATTAATTCGGCAGGCGCTTTTATCCAAAGTGATGTACAGGGAGGAGTTTGAACCTGCCAACTTGATCAGCTTACAACTCTACTGAGCTCTGGCACCCATCCCCTTCCTCTGTACATTAAGGTTACATGAACTACTGTGCAACTACTGCATAGGGGTCACTGGTTCAATGTGTTTCTTTGGATGAATGTGAATGTATAATGTGTTGTAAATAAACACATTATAATTATAATGCTTGTTCCTTTTCTTTTACTCACTCTGACATGCGGGTGTTCAACTCCCCCACGGAGTTGCAGTCAAACCAGCCAATCTCCATCCTCATCACCTTACTGAAGTACATCTTCCTGATTATCTGGATCTGTCTGGCCGCAGACGACACCCAGAGGGAGATCTGCCAATCAGAGCACAGGGAATCCATTCAGATCGCTCCGTTCTGTCAATCAAAGCACTCGAACACGATAAGGCACAGGCAAAAAGGACCCAGAGGCTGTTTTGTCACCAGAGAATATCTGGAGAACCTCTATTGACAGGCCTAGAGTACACAGACAACATTATTTGCGACAAAATCCATTTGGAGGTATGTGTCTGTCAGGCTTACCTGAAAGTAACCCAACAAGAAAACAGCCGTTCCTATAGCAACATAGTAGTAGGCGAAATTGGTCATCTCATATTCAATATCCAGGAGCCTGTAGACAAACAACACAAAAGCATTAAACGAGACAACAGGAAATAAACAAGCTCTCAAACACAGACAAACATTTTCATTCTTTTTATTCATCCGGCACCATTTCTAATTCACCTTCTCCATCAAGACACCAAGACAACGAGACTTGATGAACGATCACCACAGAGACCCTCTCAGTCTCCCAGAGAGGCCTGTAGATCTCTCAAAGTCAACCAACCCCAGCTTACCCACACGATCGCCCTCCTGTTGACTGGTTTAGCTCGGCCCAGCTGGACTGGTTCCCATCCCACACCACGGTCTGGTTCAGGAAGTTCACCACGGTCTGGTTGAAGTGGTCGGTGTGGTTGTGGGCGTCCGGGCTGGTGTAGTTCTGCCTCCAGTGGATGGTGTTGTTGACGCACTCCTTCCTTGGGTCGCTCAGCTCCGTCAGCTCAATGTCGTAGTCGATGAAGGTGTCGGTCAGCATGCCGAACACCAGCAGCATGAGGGGCTGGGCGGAGCCGTGCAGCACCGCACACACACCACCCAGCGACATCATCACAACCTCCCTGCAGCTGGCGAAGCGGAACTGTGGACGCACGCGCACACACACACACACACACAGTCACACACACAGGCATGCACACACAGACATACACACACAGTCACACACACAGGCATGCACACACACAGTCACACACACAGACATACACACACAGTCACACACACAGGCATGCACACACACAGTCACACACACAGACATACACATAGATATGTAGACAAATGTGCACACGCAGAGACACACACACACACACGCATCCTTTACATGAGGAAACACACATCTAAACACAAAACAACCAATTGAAAACAAAACAACAATACTTTGAAGAACAGCAGGTTTCAAAGATGGATTCCAAGTTTTACCAGCTGGAAGAAGCCAACCCTGATAGTGGCTACATTGTCCTTGCCCGAAGACCTGAAACAATGTGTACAAATATGAACATGTACAAAGTTACCAAACAGGAACATTTGTAGAAGGCAGGAAAGGAGTGAAGTCCAGCTCACTTTGTGTCCTGTTTCGGGGAAGTCATGGACCTGCACAATGACAGAAAGAGCTCAATATGAAACTTGATGTTGTTTTATGTTCTTGTGTTTTTCACTGACAAACTGATGAATACTTTCATACTTACAAGTAGGAGCCATTTGTTTCTGTAATGTGTATAACCATACGTTAGACACGTTTAATTTATGAACAATCATTACTGGGGAACAGCTATATTTTAAATTTACAAATAAATGTAATTATACCTTCGTCAGATAAATCGTAGCCGTTATTTTCGCGTCCAAGTTTTTTGATGCTGCGTAATTTCACAGATCCAGGCATCTTGGATTGTCTAGAAATCATGCAGAGACGAAAATGTACATTCACAGAACAGTCACAATACATATACAGATCAGTAACTGAACATTTAAACTGCAGCAACTGAACATTTAAACAGCAGCAACTTAACAGTTATAGAGGACTTGAATGTCAAGTTGAACCAAAATCATCAACAGAATCACTGAAGTAATAAAAAGAGATAAACTCACCCACCTGCGTCTGAACACAACCGCTCAACAAATGTGATATCTGGAGCGATGTCTTGGATCCCGGCCAATTTGGGCAGAGCCGACAAATTCTTAAATTCAATCCCAAACTATAAACGTTGGCTTCATTCTAGAGGTATGCCATTGACATACAACACATATAACAACCCCTCCAGGTATTAGCTGGACAACACACACACTGTCCGGTTGAGGATGGTTTTGTTCTCGGGGGCGTTCGAGACAGTGTCACTTCAGGCTTATTGAGGCCTTTATTCCGGGGACACGTGCACGCATAACTGGAATTTGGGGTCACGCGATTCGTTTGGAGGTAAGTGTCCTGCGGGTTTGTTGTCAAAGAGGCCAATGAACCCGCTATGTAAAGAATAGCAGGGACAACTATCGGGCAAACACATACCTGTCTCTGACACTGTAACAAAGTAAACAGCTGCAAACCACACTAAAATATGTTTCAATAAATCCTTTTCGCTGTGGGGTTCCTCTGTTTCAGTAGAGCTGTCAGGTTGTCTGCCTACACTTATAAAAGCAGCTGCAACAAAGAGGTTGACAGATTGACTATTGTCCTTAGATTGTGTATTGAGTAGGCCTACAGTAGGCCTACAGTAGGCCTACCTAACACAGGAAATAGAATCAGTTGAAGTATTCTGTATTGTCACGGGTATTGTGAATGTGGGTAGAAAATAGAGGCAAACTCATCCAGTTCCAACACTGAGTAGATTACTGGTGACCTGTTGTCAGGACCTGTTGAAAATGGTGCAATCAGTACAATTTGTTAGTTACATGTCGAATACAACAACATGTATAAAGGCTGTCATTTGTGAGGTATGTACACATTAGGTTTTTATGAAAGTGAAACGTTCTGAGATGGATTTAAACACAAATAAACACTAATAATAAACAGCATAGTCAGAGTTGAGAAACGCTCCAAACATCCCTGAGGTCATTGCTCTCAGTGTTGCTCCTGTCAAACTGCTCTGAATGCTTTCCAGCATCTGAGACGCTCTTTAAAACATTATCAGGCCTGATGTGTGTGTGTGTGTAAGTAGCAGAATTTACGCAAACATTTCTTCACACAGACGGATTCTGTTTTACATTGTTTTACATTTCAACAACATTTTGTCGTTGCAATATGCAAAAAAAAAAAAAAAAAAACTTTCAAAACTTTTTCACACACAACACTACACAAACGTTAATGTTGTTTTTTTTTTTAAACCTTTCAAAACTTTATTTTCACATACACGGTGAAAGCAGAGCCTCTGAGGAAAAGGAGAGGAGAGAGGAGGATTAAGGAGATGAGAACAGGGAAGCCTGACAGAGTAACACAGGGTAAAGCAGAGCAGAGTACTATAGATATACAGTAGTCCTCATCAAGTACTCATCAATAATGCAAACCTTTTTTTGAACCTTTTTTTGAAAGTATTGTTTTGACCATTCAAAACTTTTTTCAAATCTTTTATTTCAAAAAAGAATTGTTAACTTTTTTACAACATTTTGTCGTTGCAATATGCAAAAAAAAACAACAAAAAAACTTTCGAAACTTTTTCACACACAACACTACACAAACGTTAATGTTGTTTTTTTTTTTTAAACCTTTCAAAACTTTATTTTCACATACACGGTGAAAGCAGAGCCTCTGAGGAAAAGGAGAGAAATAAAGGAGGAAATAAAAAACAAATATTTCATTAGACAAATAATGTTTGGGGATTCATTTCCATTCATCAAACCTTTTTTTGAACCTTTTTTTGAAAGTATTGTTTTGACCATTCAAAACTTTTTTCAAGTCTTTTATTTCAAAAAAGAATTGTTAACTTTTTTACAACATTTTGTCGTTGCAATATGCAAAAAAAAAAAAAAAAAAACTTTCGAAACTTTTTCACACACAACACTACACAAACGTTAATGTTGTTTTTTTTTTTAAACCTTTCAAAACTTTATTTTCACATACACGGTGAAAGCAGAGCCTCTGAGGAAAAGGAGAGGAGAGAGGAGGATTAGGGAGATGAGAACAGGGAAGCCTGACAGAGTAACACAGGGTAAAGCAGAGCAGAGTACTATAGATATACAGTAGTCCTCATCAAGTACTCATCAATAATGCAAACCTTTTTTTGAACCTTTTTTTGAAAGTATTGTTTTGACCATTCAAAACTTTTTTCAAATCTTTTATTTCAAAAAAGAATTGTTAACTTTTTTACAACATTTTGTCGTTGCAATATGCAAAAAAAAAAAAAAAAAAAACTTTCGAAACTTTTTCACACACAACACTACACAAACGTTAATGTTGTTTGTTTTTTTAAACCTTTCAAAACTTTATTTTCACATACACGGTGAAAGCAGAGCCTCTGAGGAAAAGGAGAGAAATAAAGGAGGAAATAAAAAACAAATATTTCATTAGACAAATAATGTTTGGGGATTCATTTCCATTCATCAAACCTTTTTTTGAACCTTTTTTTGAAAGTATTGTTTTGACCATTCAAAACTTTTTTCAAGTCTTTTATTTCAAAAAAGAATTGTTAACTTTTTACAACATTTTGTCGTTGCAATATGCAAAAAAAAAACAAAAAAAAAACTTTCGAAACTTTTTCACACACAGCACTACACAAACGTTAATGTTGTTTTTTTTTTAAACCTTTCAAAACTTTATTTTCACATACACGGTGAAAGCAGAGCCTCTGAGGAAAAGGAGAGAAATAAAGGAGGAAATAAAAAACAAATATTTCATTAGACAAATAATGTTTGGGGATTCATTTCCATTCATCAAACCTTTTTTTGAACCTTTTTTTGAAAGTATTGTTTTGACCATTCAAAACTTTTTTCAAGTCTTTTATTTCAAAAAAGAATTGTTAACTTTTTTACAACATTTTGTCGTTGCAATATGCAAAAAAAAACAAAAAAAAAACTTTCGAAACTTTTTCACACACAACACTACACAAACGTTAATGTTGTTTTTTTTTTTAAACCTTTCAAAACTTTATTTTCACATACACGGTGAAAGCAGAGCCTCTGAGGAAAAGGAGAGGAGAGAGGAGGATTAGGGAGATGAGAACAGGGAAGCCTGACAGAGTAACACAGGGTAAAGCAGAGCAGAGTACTATAGATATACAGTAGTCCTCATCAAGTACTCATCAATAATGCAAACCTTTTTTTGAACCTTTTTTTGAAAGTATTGTTTTGACCATTCAAAACTTTTTTCAAATCTTTTATTTCAAAAAAGAATTGTTAACTTTTTTACAACATTTTGTCGTTGCAATATGCAAAAAAAAACACAAAAAAAAACTTTCGAAACTTTTTCACACACAACACTACACAAACGTTAATGTTGTTTTTTTTTTTAAACCTTTCAAAACTTTATTTTCACATACACGGTGAAAGCAGAGCCTCTGAGGAAAAGGAGAGAAATAAAGGAGGAAATAAAAAACAAATATTTCATTAGACAAATAATGTTTGGGGATTCATTTCCATTCATCAAACCTTTTTTTGAACCTTTTTTTGAAAGTATTGTTTTGACCATTCAAAACTTTTTTCAAGTCTTTTATTTCAAAAAAGAATTGTTAACTTTTTTACAACATTTTGTCGTTGCAATATGCAAAAAAAAACAACAAAAAAACTTTCGAAACTTTTTCACACACAACACTACACAAACGTTAATGTTGTTTTTTTTTTTAAACCTTTCAAAACTTTATTTTCACATACACGGTGAAAGCAGAGCCTCTGAGGAAAAGGAGAGAAATAAAGGAGGAAATAAAAAACTAATATTTCATTAGACAAATAATGTTTGGGGATTCATTTCCATTCATCAAACCTTTTTTTGAACCTTTTTTTGAAAGTATTGTTTTGACCATTCAAAACTTTTTTCAAGTCTTTTATTTCAAAAAAGAATTGTTAACTTTTTTACAACATTTTGTCGTTGCAATATGCAAAAAACATTTTTACAAAAACTTTCGAAACTTTTTCACACACAACACTACACAAACGTTAATGTTGTTTTTTTTTTTAAACCTTTCAAAACTTTATTTTCACATACACGGTGAAAGCAGAGCCTCTGAGGAAAAGGAGAGGAGAGAGGAGGATTAGGGAGATGAGAACAGGGAAGCCTGACAGAGTAACACAGGGTAAAGCAGAGCAGAGTACCATAGATATACAGTAGTCCTCATCAAGTACTCATCAATAATGCAAACCTTTTTTTGAACCTTTTTTTGAAAGTATTGTTTTGACCATTCAAAACTTTTTTCAAATCTTTTATTTCAAAAAAGAATTGTTAACTTTTTTACAACATAAAAACAAAAAAAAACTTTCGAAACTTTTTCACACACAACACTACACAAACGTTAATGTTGTTGTTTTTTTTAAACCTTTCAAAACTTTATTTTCACATACACGGTGAAAGCAGAGCCTCTGAGGAAAAGGAGAGGAGAGAGGAGGATTAGGGAGATGAGAACAGGGAAGCCTGACAGAGTAACACAGGGTAAAGCAGAGCAGAGTACTATAGATATACAGTAGTCCTCATCAAGTACTCATCAATAATGCAAACCTTTTTTTGAACCTTTTTTTGAAAGTATTGTTTTGATTCAAAACTTTTTTCAAATCTTTTATTTCAAAAAAGAATTGTTAACTTTTTTACAACATTTTGTCGTTGCAATATGCAAAAAAAAAAAAAAAAAAACTTTCGAAACTTTTTCACACACAACACTACACAAACGTTAATGTTGTTTTTTTTTTTTAAACCTTTCAAAACTTTATTTTCACATACACGGTGAAAGCAGAGCCTCTGAGGAAAAGGAGAGGAGAGAGGAGGATTAGGGAGATGAGAACAGGGAAGCCTGACAGAGTAACACAGAGTAAAGCAGAGCAGAGTACTATAGATATACAGTAGTCCTCATCAAGTACTCATCAATAATGCAAACCTTTTTTTGAACCTTTTTTTGAAAGTATTGTTTTGACCATTCAAAACTTTTTTCAAATCTTTTATTTCAAAAAAGAATTGTTAACTTTTTTTACAACATTTTGTCGTTGCAATATGCAAAAAAAAACAAAAAAAAAACTTTCGAAACTTTTTCACACACAACACTACACAAACGTTAATGTTGTTTTTTTTTTTTTAACCTTTCAAAACTTTATTTTCACATACACGGTGAAAGCAGAGCCTCTGAGGAAAAGGAGAGGAGAGAGGAGGATTAGGGAGATGAGAACAGGGAAGCCTGACAGAGTAACACAGAGTAAAGCAGAGCAGAGTACTATAGATATACAGTAGTCCTCATCAAGTACTCATCAATAATGCAAACCTTTTTTTGAACCTTTTTTTGAAAGTATTGTTTTGACCATTCAAAACTTTTTTCAAATCTTTTATTTCAAAAAAGAATTGTTAACTTTTTTACAACATTTTGTCGTTGCAATATGCAAAAAAAAAACAAAAAAAAACTTTCGAAACTTTTTCACACACAACACTACACAAACGTTAATGTTGTTTGTTTTTTTAAACCTTTCAAAACTTTATTTTCACATACACGGTGAAAGCAGAGCCTCTGAGGAAAAGGAGAGAAATAAAGGAGGAAATAAAAAACAAATATTTCATTAGACAAATAATGTTTGGGGATTCATTTCCATTCATCAAACCTTTTTTTGAACCTTTTTTTGAAAGTATTGTTTTGACCATTCAAAACTTTTTTCAAGTCTTTTATTTCAAAAAAGAATTGTTAACTTTTTACAACATTTTGTCGTTGCAATATGCAAAAAAAAACAAAAAAAAAACTTTCGAAACTTTTTCACACACAACACTACACTAACGTTAATGTTGTTTTTTTTTTAAACCTTTCAAAACTTTATTTTCACATACACGGTGAAAGCAGAGCCTCTGAGGAAAAGGAGAGAAATAAAGGAGGAAATAAAAAACAAATATTTCATTAGACAAATAATGTTTGGGGATTCATTTCCATTCATCAAACCTTTTTTTGAACCTTTTTTTGAAAGTATTGTTTTGACCATTCAAAACTTTTTTCAAGTCTTTTATTTCAAAAAAGAATTGTTAACTTTTTTACAACATTTTGTCGTTGCAATATGCAAAAAAAAACAAAAAAAAAACTTTCGAAACTTTTTCACACACAACACTACACAAACGTTAATGTTGTTTTTTTTTTTAAACCTTTCTAAACTTTATTTTCACATACACGGTGAAAGCAGAGCCTCTGAGGAAAAGGAGAGGAGAGAGGAGGATTAGGGAGATGAGAACAGGGAAGCCTGACAGAGTAACACAGGGTAAAGCAGAGCAGAGTACTATAGATATACAGTAGTCCTCATCAAGTACTCATCAATAATGCAAACCTTTTTTTGAACCTTTTTTTGAAAGTATTGTTTTGACCATTCAAAACTTTTTTCAAATCTTTTATTTCAAAAAAGAATTGTTAACTTTTTTACAACATTTTGTCGTTGCAATATGCAAAAAAAACAAAAAAAAACTTTCGAAACTTTTTCACACACAACACTACACAAACGTTAATGTTGTTTTTTTTTTTAAACCTTTCAAAACTTTATTTTCACATACACGGTGAAAGCAGAGCCTCTGAGGAAAAGGAGAGGAGAGAGGAGGATTAGGGAGATGAGAACAGGGAAGCCTGACAGAGTAACACAGGGTAAAGCAGAGCAGAGTACTATAGATATACAGTAGTCCTCATCAAGTACTCATCAATAATGCAAACCTTTTTTTGAACCTTTTTTTGAAAGTATTGTTTTGACCATTCAAAACTTTTTTCAAATCTTTTATTTCAAAAAAGAATTGTTAACTTTTTTACAACATTTTGTCGTTGCAATATGCAAAAAAAAAACACAAAAAAAACTTTCGAAACTTTTTCACACACAACACTACACAAACGTTAATGTTGTTTTTTTTTTTAAACCTTTCAAAACTTTATTTTCACATACACGGTGAAAGCAGAGCCTCTGAGGAAAAGGAGAGAAATAAAGGAGGAAATAAAAAACAAATATTTCATTAGACAAATAATGTTTGGGGATTCATTTCCATTCATCAAACCTTTTTTTGAACCTTTTTTTGAAAGTATTGTTTTGACCATTCAAAACTTTTTTCAAGTCTTTTATTTCAAAAAAGAATTGTTAACTTTTTTACAACATTTTGTCGTTGCAATATGCAAAAAAAAACAACAAAAAAACTTTCGAAACTTTTTCACACACAACACTACACAAACGTTAATGTTGTTTTTTTTTTTAAACCTTTCAAAACTTTATTTTCACATACACGGTGAAAGCAGAGCCTCTGAGGAAAAGGAGAGAAATAAAGGAGGAAATAAAAAACAAATATTTCATTAGACAAATAATGTTTGGGGATTCATTTCCATTCATCAAACCTTTTTTTGAACCTTTTTTTGAAAGTATTGTTTTGACCATTCAAAACTTTTTTCAAGTCTTTTATTTCAAAAAAGAATTGTTAACTTTTTTACAACATTTTGTCGTTGCAATATGCAAAAAACATTTTTACAAAAACTTTCGAAACTTTTTCACACACAACACTACACAAACGTTAATGTTGTTTTTTTTTTAAACCTTTCAAAACTTTATTTTCACATACACGGTGAAAGCAGAGCCTCTGAGGAAAAGGAGAGGAGAGAGGAGGATTAGGGAGATGAGAACAGGGAAGCCTGACAGAGTAACACAGGGTAAAGCAGAGCAGAGTACTATAGATATACAGTAGTCCTCATCAAGTACTCATCAATAATGCAAACCTTTTTTTGAACCTTTTTTTGAAAGTATTGTTTTGACCATTCAAAACTTTTTTCAAATCTTTTATTTCAAAAAAGAATTGTTAACTTTTTTATGTGAATGTATAGGCTATGTGTTTCATATGCGTTGTGTAAGGACAGGACAAGGCTATTTCCTAAACGGCCTAATACAAGACAGCAACATTTTACAACCGCCGCGTAGGCCTACTGACCGATGTCAGTATGTTACATTTGACATTATATTAGCGTATTACATTAGCCTATATTGTATTCATTTAGCAGACTTTTATATCGAAAGTGCGGTCTCGTGCGAGACGGGTTTATTGTTGTGTATTGTTGAGGTATTTGACGTCATCTAGTGTTCGGTGTTTGTATGACAGTTTTTCTAAGAGGGTCTTGTGAAAACGTTTAGCGATAAACGTCGGGATTTAATTGGCCAGATTTGACCATGTGATATCCTTACAATAACAATCTCGGGTACTTGATTTTGAAGGGATAACTATTTCCTTGTTGGGAAACGACGACAGTTATCAGGTAATTATAAAACATTCTGTTGACTGATTTGTTTTGCTAACTAGCAGACAACAGTCGGTCCTATAAGCTAGTCTTAACTAAGTCGATGCCTTGTAGTCTTAGTAGTTCAAAAATCGTAGTGGTTTGACAGCTTAAGACATTTTTGAATAGTCTTAAACACAACATCATCATGTTTTCGAAGGTTTGCCTTTTTTTGTGGCAATGTGTAATATGTCATTGAATCGTGTGCAACATTATTATTTTACTTCACTTTATAACGTAAGATTATTTAGCCTACTTTTTAATTAGTCGTTTTATTTTTTATAATTTGCTAATGCATGTGCATTTGTTCCAGTATTTCAAAACGTTCAGATTTCGAACTTAGCAAACGTGCAGTTATGCGTTGATCATTGACAAAGAGCAGTTCCATCAGATAGCGTACCCCAGTTTGCACTTTGAAATTGACATAACTTCTGATATTCACTCAGCCTTTGGCATTCTGTCTGATAGCTGCTACTTTGCATCCTGCAAGTGTTTGGGAGCCCAGGGATTATCACAAACGCAACGGATTCACGACGAGCTTCCTAACAGATGTTAGGATTCAGTTTGATTGTGGGTTGTTGATCTCCAGAGACAGTCCTCTCAACCTGCAGACATGTACCTGTACCTGCTGGCCCTGGTGGTGTGCTTCTACCTGTACCGCTGGGCCAGGGAGATCCCTCGAGTCTCCGACAAGTCGGACAAGTACGTTTACATCACAGGATGTGACACGGGCTTCGGGAACCTCCTGGCCAGACACCTGGACAAGCTGGGCTTCAGTGTGATTGCCGCCTGCTTCACGGAGAAGGGCGAGGACGATCTGAGGAAGGCCTGCTCCGATCGCTTGACCACCGCACACCTGGACGTCACCAAGAACGACAGCATCAGCAAGGTCGCAGCCTTCATCCAAGACAAGGTTGGGGCGAGGGGTGAGTAGGTTCTGTTGGGCTGGGTTAGGATCACATGCACATTAACTATACCCAAAAGCTGCACTTGGGTTATGTATAAAGATTAAACAGCTGTCAGACGTTTTCCTACGTAAATATACTTGATTTATGAATCCAGTAATATCCTATGGATTTTTACGTAGAGAAACTGTTAATAATTACTTAACACACTCAGACATGGATACAATGTGTTCATCTAGCAGAAGGGTTTCATACCAAGCAATATCTGTGGTATTGTGTATCCTATAGTCTGTACCATGTTATGTATGTACTTGTGCGTCATCTGTGGTATTGTGTATCCTATAGTCTGTACCATGTTATGTATGTTATGTATGTACTTGTGCGTCATCTGTGGTATTGTGTATCCTATAGTCTGTACCATGTTATGTATGTACTTGTGCGTCATCTGTGGTATTGTGTATCCTATAGTCTGTACCACTACCCTTTCATGAATCATTGGCCCCCGCCTATAAGCTTTCCTAGCTTCTTTGGGGGACCTTTTCACTCTATCCAATTGGTCTTGTACCCCAACTGTATTATTATTATTATATTTGAAGTGGTATTGTGAATGAATAAATAAATAAATATACAGGGGTGGTTTAGAACCTGTGACCTCTTGAACTACAGCCAAATCCTCCACACACACTGAGCTACACCCATCCCCCTGGATCAGGTGAACCCTAACTGGATGACCCTTTGACCCCCAGGATTGTGGGCCGTGGTGAACAACGCGGGTGTGGCCGTGCCCTCCGCTCCCTGTGATTGGCTGACCATCGACGACTACAAGTCTATGCTGGAGGTGAACCTGCACGGGGTCATCGCCGTGACGTTGAGCGTGCTCCCGCTCGTTAAGAAGGCCCGGGGTCGCGTGGTGAACGTGGCGAGCGTGTTCGGCAGGATCAGTCCCGTTGGAGGGCCGTACACCGTCTCCAAGTACGGGGTGGAGGCCTTTAACGACAGCCTCAGGTACTTACACACCGTAGGCTTCTTAAAAAGAAGAACAATTGTACATTTTAGGGTCGATATTTCATGTATTTCAGATGGCTGAGCGGTTAGGGAGTCGGGCTATTAATCAGAAGGTTGTTGGTTCGATTCCTGGTCGTGCCAAAATGACGTTGTGTCCTTGGGCAAGGCACTTTATCCTACTTGCCTCGGGGGGAATGTCCCTGTACTTACTGTAAGTCGCTCTGGATAAGAGCGTCTGCTAAATGACTAAATGTAACTGTATTTACGTCGATTCACATGTGGTCTGGTAATGTTCACAGTGCTGCTGTTTGTTCCAGCCTGCCACTCTGAATTCTTGCAAGCATCTGAGATGTGTTTTAGTTATTCTTACTCAGTTTTGCTCCGGCATTTGTTTGAAGTGCTATAGAGATCAGTTGTATTTAGGATCTGGACCTAGCGAGGGAGGAGAGTGGGTAAGGACAGACTGCAATGACAGCCTGCTGGTTTTGGAAGCGCTGTTTGAAAGGGAGTTTTAACACAGTGAATTCAATTATTTGTTTTTTAGGTTGAACATGAAACCTTTTGGGGTGAAAGTCCTGTGTATCGAGCCAGGCTTCTTCAAGACCACGGTGACGGACTCTGAGGTGCTGGGACGCAGCATCAAGAAGCTGTGGGACAAACTACCTCAGGAGCTCAAAGATGAATATGGACACGATTATCTAGACAAGGGTAAAGTCTATCCTCCATGAAGGGTGGTTTTCTAACTCCCACAAATGTATTTTCAGAACAAAGCACACCTCACATTTAGATTATTTTTTTCGTATAAAATGACAATGAAAATCTGCATTGTTAAAAAATCTGGTGAAAAGGGTTCAACTTGATGGTACCCATTTAGCCAACCAGTATTCTAGTACTCAAACAGTTTCTCCTCTCATCTTCTCCGTCAGTGGAGGTGATGATGAAGCAGAAACTGTCCCAGATGTCCGACGGGGACCTGATGAAGGTGGTCAGCTGTATGGAGCACGCCGTGTCCGCTTGTCACCCTCGCAAGCGCTACTCTCCTGGCTGGGACGCCAAATTCTTCTGGCTGCCCCTGTCCTACATGCCCACCATGGTGGCTGACTACCTGCTCCTCAAGGAAGCCATCCTACCCGCAAAGGCCGTCGCATAAAGGCCGGTTCACACTGCCCAAACAAGCCAACAGATGTCGGGTTGTGTTGGTTTGGTGTGATGTGCCTGTTGGTGTTGGTTGGAGCAGTTTGAAAATGGCAGTTATCTTTCCAAACATTCTAAACAGCTGACAGTAGAATTCTTTTGAATGTTTGGTGTTTGTTGGACATCGTTGGGGCAATGTGAACTGGCCTTGACTCCGAATGTATCCTGTCAACTTGAGCAGGCAGAGGCTTGAAAGCTTGCAACTGCTTGTTTTTATCAAAACATTTTATTCTATTTTTATGTCCTGCAATATATATTTTACCAGTTTCCTAGACATTCCTGTAGCCATTTGTAACTTGTTTTATTAACAAAGACGGTAGACAACGTTGTATCATGGTAAATCTGCATACTGCCGTGTAATTAGTCCATAAAATAATACTCAAAGCCAAACGTTTTTTGTATTTATTTATTGTGACTAAGGGGGTTTGGTCTTGTGACAGGGTTTGTGTAATTTGGAGGAGGAGATTATCTCATTTGAAGTCCAACCTTGTTGAAAAATGAGCCCTAATAAACCTGAGAAACCCAAGGTCAAGAGATAATTTAACTTTAAACAGAGAATCTATTATCGCATTGTCCTTGGTTTTACTGATATGGATTCTGAAAAAGTGAATCACCTTCAGTGATGGATAACCAACACACTATTTTAGTAGAACAGATTTGTCAATATTTTCCTTCAGCAAATGATTACTGATGACAGAAAATACATGTAACATAAGGCGACCAATGATCAGGAACACAAGTTGAGACATTTCGACACAAGTCGAAAGTTCAGACAGACTTTTATAGATGTACAAAATTTTATTTTACAAATACTTTTATTCTATGAATGTGGAAACACTGACACACACAGACACACACACACACAGTAACAAGAACTAACTGTTAACTTTACATGTTCGTTTATGTGCTGTGAAAACTACAACTGCATTTTGATAGCATCCTGTCTTTGAGTTTCCAGCATCCCGTACACTTCACACAGTGTAAACAACAACAGGGAGAGAAGAAAGAGAGAAAGAGAGAGTCAGATAGTGAAAGAGAGAGAGAGAGCTGAATGGTGCTCTTGTTCCCTGTGTTAGCCTCTCACTTCCTCCTGCGCTCTGTCAAGGCATCGTCGGGTGCCTCTGAGGGGAGTGCAACACGTCAGACCGCTTTCCTCTCCGACCCCAGCAGACGAGTGTGTGTTTGCAGCGAGCGCCAGGGCTTAGAAGCTACCCTCTGTCAGCGCTAATCAGGCCCCTCGCAGCGAGCCTGGACCAGCAGCCAGGGGCAGCAGAGCTGAGAGAGTCCAGCGTCGGGGGCCATGGACACGGGCGTGTGCATCCTGGAGCTCCTGGGAGTCCTGTTCTGCATCGGGGCCTGGCTGTGCTCGCTGGCCACCACCACCATGTCCACCTGGCTGACCCTGTCCACCGACCTGCTCCCGGCAGAGAGCTACGAGCTGGGGCTGTGGAAGACGTGTGTGGTGCAGGACCTGGGGGGGATGGAGTGCCGGCCGTACGACAGCCTCCTGGGGCTGCCCCCGGACATCAAGCTGGCTCGTATCCTCATGTGCGTGACGCTGGCCACAGGGTTGCTTGCTCTGCTCCTGTCCCTCCCTGGGATCTACCTCATCAACAGCTGTGACAGCAGGCCGGAGGGGCTGAGGCTCAAGAGGACCCTGAAGATGCTGGGCGGGGTGCTGTGCCTGGTGGCCGGGGTGCTGGGCCTCGTCCCCGTGTCCTACATCGCTCACCTGACCGTCCTGAGGTTCTTCGATGACTCGGTGCCGGCCGTGGTTCCGCGGTGGGAGTTTGGCGACGCCTTGTTCTGTGGCTGGACCGCGGCGCTGCTGCACCTGGTGGCGGGGTTGCTGCTGGTCGCTTCCTGCGTGTGTCTGCAGGAGGAACACTGTGCCCTGGCCGTTCCTCTGCAGAGGCTGCGGGGGCGAGCGGACAGTCAGGCCGCCCGTAGGAAGACGCCTGAGTATGTTTGACCACTACCTGTGCCCTCTCTCTCTCTCCTCTGTCTCTCTCTTCACCAAGGTGAAAGAAACGCTGCTTACTAACGTCCTATCACATGCTTGTCTAATTACGTTTCTCGAGTATATTTGCTGGGACAATACACACCGAGCTGCTATTGTAGATATCTTCTCACTTTTATTTTTGTATTCAATCGCTCAAAATATCGGGGCAAATATATCAAATGGAACGATTAATTTTGACCCACAGATAATTTGGTCCGTCGTCATATCGGTATTTTACGTGATCGTGTTTCCTCCGTTGTTATAACTGAATATAATATATATGTATACTGTATATTATATAACAATATTGTACTGTAGGACACTTATATCACACTACTGTTCGCTATATATTTGACCTGTTCAACGTCTGCAAGCTACATTTTATTGCCAATGAATGTTGAGGAATCTCCTCCTATCAATACCACTTCCCTTGTCTCTGTCGACATCGTAGCACAATAACAGTAGTGCCAGTGTTGGACACACGTAGCTTGAATGGGATCTGTTACGGCAGTTTTATTACTTGTAAAGTTAATGATCTCTTTATGGGAAATTTACGTCAGCACAGATTGTTTACTGTCAATCTCTTCTTGGTATGAGTCATATTTTAATTATCTAGCAAGGAATATGTTGATGATATTGGAAACGTCCCAATTAAATAGAGGAACCCTTAAAGAGCGTTTATGCAAATAGCTTATTGTTTTATGACTTGCTTTCAGGGGCTTATTGGTTGAAAAGGCAGTCAGTGTTTTGATGATTGATGATCTGATTACATCCATCTCATTCTCTCTGACCAAAGTATCAACTTCACCTAAATTACTTTGATGCACAATATCAAAATACCCTGCATCATAGCCCACGTGAAGCGCTTTAATTTTGCACTTTCAAAACTCATCCTAAATTCTGCTCATTTTCACAATCCTACATTTCCTACACAGGTTACCAAAGATACTGTCATGAGATCTCGAATAAAGTTGTATTTATCAAATCAGACTATCCGTTTGTTTGAGCAATTCACTTAACGGTTCATCACACCTTATTGTAAAATTATTTTTCCATTCCGCAGACGCTTTTGTCCAAAGCGACATCAAACAGTGCCGTAGATAATCTAGGACAAGTAGTGCACAGTATTTTCACGGTTCTTGCCAAAGAACAGTTTGTATTAAAAAAAATGTACCCCAGTGCAACATTAACATCACAAATAGACTACATAGACTACTACAGATTGTAGTTGACACATTGTCATAAACGAGCTCCCGTTCTGCACATGCCCAGTTGTTCCTGGAGGCCTTCGGTTTGTCGGTGTGTGATATGAGGTGACGGAGCAAGTCCAGCGGAAACAGAGCTTATGTCTGAACCCTGCTGGTCGCCTCCTCTGGCCTTGGACAAATATGTGCCTAATGGGCACCTCGCCTCAAGGACTACACGGGAAGAATGTGTTACGCAGTGCTCACAAAACTCATTACTTTGGCAGTATTACGCAGGCTGGTTAAGGCCGTGTTTTGCTGAATGTTTTTCTTTTTCTTGGTACATCTTGTCTTTTTTTACAGTGTTGTAATTGCGGACATGCCTCTGTGTCCGTCCAATTCGGATCACTTCCGTCCACCGGCGCCGCGCCTGGACTTTGAAATGTTCCGCGCGCCACAGCCTGTGTCCATGTTGTCCCTCTGAAAGCTGCCTTTGTTGCTACATCACAATGAAGTCATTCTAGCTCGCGATGCTAATCTCAATATCTATCTCGAGCTGTGGTTGCCTTCACATCAGAGAAGCACATGGATCCGACCCTCTATGTTAAACAGTGTGTTTGGTTTGTCACGTTACTTTAACAATGAAAGTTAACATTAAAGCCGTTTCAGATTCAACGACAGCACAAAGTCAGTTCTGTTCTAATACTGCCTGGTTTGCTTTGCGGCAAACCTTGGTCTTTCACATGGAGAGCCTTTGTAGTGGTTTAGGGTCAGGGTCAAGGTTAAGGTCTGAAGGTCTGAGAAGTTCCGGAGATTTCTGAATCCATGTATTCAGAGCTGTTGTCTCTGAATCTATTCTCATTCCCAAACAGCAATCGGATGTCACATAAGTATTCAAATTAACAATGCTAATAAGCCGATGTTATGAATACATTTAGATTGTATTTTACATCTATTTTACATTTTGTACAAGTACAGCCTTCCTCTATGAATGTGCTAGGAGCCAAAACGTTCTCCACAAGCTACTCAAACACAACCAGTCTACCTGGCACACCTAAACATAGATCTGCAACCAGACACCTTCACGCTACAAGGTGTGTCCCTTATCTCTGCTTCTATCTCTTTTACGCACACAAGCACACACAGAGACACACACATCCCTATCCACAGACACACACACAACACACCCTACACATCCTCTTACACAGACACACACGCTAAACGAGAGCAGTTCACTGTCAGTCCTCTCAGTAACATAACACAGGGGTGGGGGGGGGCAGGGGGCGGGGGGGTGTAGGGCGGGCAGGGGGGAGGTGCTGTGGAGGGCAGCAGGCCAGGACGTCACGTCCATGGGAACAGTCCCCTTTGTTGTGTCCCCCCTCCTGCTCCAGGAGGTCTGCTGCCTCGGTGTGGACCTGCCTCTCTCTTCACACCGCCTGCCTCCGCTGGCCGCAGGAAGTCAGGGACATAAGAGGCTGCTAGGCAACCGCATCACTTCCTTCCTGGCTACCGTTCTGACGGCTGGTTTTAGGTATGAAAACCTGGATGGTGCTGGAGGTGGAGTGGAGACCTTTCTCTCAGTTCTTGCTGCACTACTGTACTTTGATTCAGTCCATGACTGGGACCCCCCTGCCCCCCCCCCCCCCCCCTCCTACTGAAGAGGACTTCAGAAGGGTGCACACTTTGATCAAAATTGGTTCCAGATTAAACAAAAACCTTGAAATCCTCAAGAGATTAATGTAAACGATAATCCCTGTGTTATTCCTCTTTTATCATTCAGAATCAGACGATTTACACAACTGTGAGGCTTGAGCGAGAGAGAGAGAGAGAGAGAGAGAGAGAGAGAGAGAGAGAGAGAGAGAGAGAGAGGGAGAGAGAGAGAGAGAGAGAGAGAGAGGGGCTTGGGAAACCGTGGGACGTCTCTTGACACCTGCTGCCAGAAGCAGAAGCAGGGTTGAACCTGAGTTTGATAACACCAGGCCAGAGCAGCTCCAGGCCAGGCCAGAGCAGCTCCCGGCCAGGCCAGAGCAGCTCCCGGCCAGAGCAGCTCCTGGCCAGGCCTCATTAAGAAGGAAACACTGAGTCTTAATGTGAGCAGACAGGAGCTCACTGAGGCCAGCTCTGTCTGCGTGACACACACACACAGCCCTGTCTGCGCAAGAAACACACACACAGCCCTGTCTGCGTGACACACACACACAGCCCTGTCTGCGTGACACACACACACAGCCCTGTCTGCGTGACACACACACACAGCCCTGTCTGCGCAAGACACACACACACATCCTGCTTTTGGATCAAACATCCTTAAAATCCCCGCGGGTTCTCCTCTCCACAGGAGCACACCTTTAAGGAAGTGCATCTCAGCTCCTTTACACAGAATTGATTCATTAAGTGCACGAAAGCTTTGATTTTGAAGACACTTTATGAAACATATTTAAGTTCTCCTCATTTGGGAAAATCTAAGCCTTTCACTGGAGAATGTTTGTTTGGAAAAAAGAAGAAAGGCTAAGAAAGAAACTTAGGACAGCAGGCCATGGAGGCCTACTGTTAGCACCAGTTGAATAAATATAAAATGCATAACTGACAAACGCATAGTTATACCAGAATACATTCAAGAGACATTGCTGTTGTTGAGCTATTGCACCAGACCACTGGAAATATAAAAAACTAAACATTACATTTTATGTGGCGAGTTTGTAAAAATCCCTAAGGAATCAAAATGAACATTTTAAAATTGGATTAGAGAGGATGAATGTCCCTTCGGAGTGGTGGCGGAGAAAAGTGTCATATGACGAAGTGCATGTTTCCCCCCAAGGCTTACTGTTCCTATTACTGGCAGCATACTGGTGGTATCTTGTAAACACTATTGACGATACATTGACCGGTTAAAACGCTGCAAAAAAACAGAAGCAGGCTGTACATTACTAATAACATATGTTTTCTTATTAATGGTAAAATAGTTTGCTGCATGCTCATCATTCATCAGTTCATTAAATGATCGTCCTCAATCAACACCGAAATGTTCTTCACACCTGAAGGACTTGGATTCAGATCTAGAGCATCGTTCATGACTGTTTACAAGTTCTCGTCTGACTGAAAGGCGGGGTTGTCCAGAGCCTGTGACGGCCTCGGTGTGTACCGACCCGTGTCTACAGAGTCGCGAGACAGAGACATTACGTGGCTCGTCATATCCAATGTCGTCTCCGCCGGGAAAGGCTCTACGCTGCGGCTTCCTCGGTCCGGCAGTCGGTAAGAGAAAAAGATGACCCCGCTGGCGATGAGCAGCGTGGAGGCTACAATACCGACTCCGATAGCCGCGCCGGTGTGTTGCTCGACGGGGGCTTGCGGCATGTAAAACTGCGCCGGGAAGGCGATAGTTTGGTTCGTCACCACAGAGTTGAGGTTCCACAGCAGCGGCACGAGAGCCAGCGCGGCAGCTAGCAGGCAGAAGGCGCCCGCCGCGGTGAAGACGCTCCGGACAGGAGCGTTCTTCTCCAGTCCGAAGTAGATGCTCCTCAGGCCGTACACGCCGAAGGCGTTCCCACACAGCCCCGCCCCCAGCGCCACCAGCATGAGCACCTGTGCGGCCGCGACTTCGGGAGGCGTGTAGTCTTCAGCCAGTCCCATTCTCTGGCAGTACATGACTTTGAACTCCGGGGTGACCAGGACGTGGCTGTAGAAACACACTCTCCACACGCCCACATAGACCACTCCAGAGGAGATCACGGAGAGGTCGTCTACCAGCCAAACCCGCCACTGGACCAATCCCAATGTCACGCCAGTCAGGATCCAGCCCACCGTGCCCACCCATAGGCCCAGGCACTGAGTGTGTGCAGTGTGGACCAGGTAGGCCATGGAGGCTGTGATCGTTGCTATTGGCCGGTTAGTTGTTTTCACAGCGTCATCTCCAGAGAACTGGCTCCTCTGTCAGTCTTGCCACTCCTCCCAGGAACTCCTCGCTCTCAGGATGCAGTCAGCAGAGTGTGTGTGTGTGTGTTTTCAGACCCACACTCAGGAAAACACTCCCTCTCACCTCACACACCTGCCCGTCCGCAGTAACCGTCTCCAAGATACCTGGCAAACAAAGCATCCACTTCACTCTCTGGGAGACAAAGAGAGAGAGACACACACACACACGCACACATGCAAACACACAAAACACACAAACAGTTAACACCACATGGTACAGTGTTAACCCAGTTGCTAACCCCTTCACGATGCCTCAGTAGACATGATCCACCTGTCTAATGACAGAGACAGAATCAGGGAGTCTGAAGCTGCTGGATGGACATAACTGAGTGAAGAGAAACACAGCTTGTGTTTAGAGATGCTAGGTTAGCCACAGGTTTCTGCATCCTTTAAAACCACGTACATGTTACACAGTACACAAACCAAACAACGATAAATTGTGATTTAAGTGGCTGGTTAAGCAAATTGAAAATACAGGTGACATTTAGTGACAAGACGACTCAATCCAAACTCCAAATAAAAAAAATATTGACATTTAGATAAAAACCCTGAACTGATTTAACGTAATTTCATTTAACAAACAAAACATTACCTCTGTGTTGTAGTTGCAAAGATGAACAGATGTCTGTAAATAAAACCATGTGTTCTGGAAACCCATCTAAAGTGAGACACTCCACTTCCTCATCCCTGCTTTATCATCCAGAAACTTCAGTAACACTCCCCTCCTGTCAATCATTGACCGCTCGGGCAGGCAGGAAGGGCGGGTACTTTATTTCCAGCAGGTCACATGCTCCAAAGGACTTCTTAAGGATTCCTCCCATAAAAATCCGATAAGGAACTCCTTGGAGGATGCTCATGAACTGATAGTCATCGTCTCTGAGTTACTGTGGTTTCTTCCATTTTACATTTAGTCACTTATCAGATGCTCTTATCCAGAGCGACTTACAGTAAGTACAGGGACATTCCCCCTGAGGCAAGTAGGGTGAAGTGCCTTGCCCAAGGACACAACGTCATGGCCTGGCGGGGAATCGAATCGTCAACCTTCTGATTACTAGACCGATTCCCTAACCGCTCAGCCACCTGACTCCCACCTGACTCCCTTCCCCTTCTTCCATGTCTCTCTCCCGCTGCACACCAGTCAGGTAGTACCAGGGGCCGCTGAGTCGTGGGTTATTTAATAGGCAGGTTCCAACACACAAGAAGAGTCTCTCTCGCTTTTCAAGAAACCTTTTTATTATTTTAAATTGATTTCAAATCGAGTTCAAATGGATGAGAATACACTGCGTGTATGGATGGGTTTACACCGTAATGCAGTACAAGTGCACACTTACTCTGTCTGTGGTGTTCCCGGTGTTAGGTGCCCAGGCACATGTTCGTCTTGGTATAGGGCTCTCTGTCCAGGGGACATTCAGGGCTAAAGTGCTGCTAACTCGCAATACGGCTCAGAAAGCCATTTCCTCTGTACAATGACCTTTAAGCTCATTTATGACAACAGACAGAAAATCAATCCCTTTACACAGAAATAGAAAAAGGAATTTCGTCAGGGCAGAAATAAAAGGTGAGGTAACACAAGTATTGCTGTGTCATGGTCTAAGGGTGTTTATAAATATATACAAGTTAGCCAATATGTAACTATGCTTAATCACGTCGACCGCTGATCAAAACCAGTACATCTTGAAATCCAGGAAAACATCTTTTCACAAAACCTTGACTAGAAAATAAACACAGCTGTGTTTTCGTTAACCAGGTGTGCGTTGAGTATGTTGGAGTATGATGCTGCATCAGGCCCTTTCAAATGTTCTGGAAATATTCAAAAGTCTACAATAAATTACTAAAAACATATCCTGTTATTAAACACATGAATGATATAAAACAGACAGTCGACCTCATCCAAGGCCCTGGACTTCCCAGAGAATCATTCAAACACATACAACATGACACACACACACACACACTCTCTCTCAATTAGTTTCACCAATTTGTGAGATTAAACAGCAACCGCTCCTCTGCCACAGAGCTAGTCTCCTTAGTGGTCAGACCAGTGAAATACAGCTCCAGGCCGCCCCCTAGTGGACAGTCTAGTGCTGTGCAGGTCCCAGACGCCCCCTAGTGGACAGTCCAGTGCTGTGCAGGTCCCAGACGCCCCTTAGTGGACAGTCCAGTGCTGTGCAGGTCCCAGACGCTCCCTAGTGGACAGTCCAGTGCTGTGCAGGTCCCAGACGCCCCCTAGTGGACAGTCCAGTGCTGTGCAGGTCCCAGACGTCCCCTAGTGGACAGTCCAGTGCTGTGCAGGTCCCAGACGCCCCCTAGTGGACAGTCCAGTGTGTGCAGGCTCTGGGGGTTCAGAACAGCATCCTCTGCTCCAGAGGCAAGCTGTCAGTCAGACACTTGAGCTGCTCCTCGCCCAGCTTGATCTTATCCTCCAGCTTGCGCTGTTCGATGATGAGGGCCGACTTCATCTTGACGAAGTGCTGGTAGTCGTCCAGGCTCTCCTGAGAGAGGTGGGCGGCCATGATGCAGTAGACCACGCCCTCCCGCCGGTCCAGGTTCTCCTTCAGCTCCTTGGCGTCCTCGTGCTGGCGAATCAGCAGCTTCCTTTTCTCCATCAGCGTGCGCTGAACGAGGGAGGGAGGGAACGAGGGAGGGAGGGAAGGAGGGGAGGAGGGAACGAGGGAGGGAGGGAAGGAGGGGAGGAGGGAACGAGGGAGGGAGGGGAGGAGGGGAGGGCAGAGGGAGGAGAGTGTTAGAGAGAAAGCCAGAAAAAAACACCAAACCTCCATGTTCTCCCCAGCCCAGCTCCTACTAACCCTCCCCCCTCTCTGCCTCCCTCTGTCTCTCACCCCATCTCCCTCTATCTACCTATCTATCTCTCCTCTAACTCTCAACCTCCCCCTCCCCCTCCCCCTCTCTGCCTCCCTCTGTCTCTCACCCCATCTCCCTCTATCTACCTATCTATCTCTCCTCTAACTCTCAACCTCCCCCTCCCCCTCTCTGCCTCCCTCTCTCTCTCTCACCCCATCTCCCTCCACCCCCTCTATCTACCTATCTATCTCTCCCTCTAACTCTCCCCCTCCCCCCTCTCTCCCTCCCCCCCTCCCACCTTCTCCTCGGCGGGGGCGTCCTCCTCCAGGCTGTTGAGGGCGTTCTCCACGCGGGCCAGCCTTCCCGACAGAGACAGCAGCAGGCTGACCACCTTGTCCAGGTCGCCCACGAACATGCGGAACTTGTCCAGCTCGTTGGGCCTGCAGGCCTGCTGCACGGTGGCCTCCACCTCGCGGCCCAGCGTGTTGTTGTCCAGCACGTCCTCCTGCACGCTCTCCCGCGCCTCGCGCAGCACCTGCAGCTTCCTGCTCAGGCTGTCAATCAGCTCCTGCTGCAGGGGGGCGGGGCATAGGTAGTGGTCAGGGGGAGGGGAATAGGTAGTGGTCGGGGGGAGGGGCATAGGTAAACTTAAAAAATAATTTTTTTCAACCTTCAAAAAAAAAAAATCTCAAAACTTTTTTTCAGTGTATATTCAGAGTATAGTACAGTCCTCACGAAGTAATCATCAATGATGCCATTTTTTTATTCGAAATAAAATATTCCTTTGAAAATATATTTTCAACCTTTCAAACGTTTTTTTCAAAAATATTTTTTCAACCTTAGGAAACTTTTGAAACACTCGGAATCCAAACATTTCCCTGTGGTCAAAATGCAGTGACCCAAGAGAAGGCGAGAGAGAGGTCTACAGTGAGAAAACTATCACTGATGCTAAGCTAACGGCGGCTACCTTCTTGCTGGCCAGGTTTGCCTCCTCCTCCTCCTCTTCGTCCTCCTCGTCCGGCTCCTGCAGCTGCTCCTGCATGCCCTTCATCTTGATGAGGAGCTCCGCCTTGGGAGCAGACGTGCTGTAGTAGGAGGAGCTGGTGACCAGGGAGACGGAGGCAGACACACCCAGACCCTCCTCCTCATCCCTGGGGGACGAGGGAGGGAGGGAGAGGGAGGCAGACACACCCAGACCCTCCTCCTCATCCCTGGGGGACGAGGGAGGGAGGGAGGGAGGGTGCGAGAGGGGAGGGCGAGGTTGAGAGTTAGAGAAAGAAAGATGGAGGAGATGGGTCAGTATTGATGCGTTTGAAAGTGTCAGAGCAACACTGCAGTTCAGGTTTTCCTCACCAGAGGGCAACAAAGGAGTTCTAAATCTAGCTGTGTGGATGGTGGGGGGGGTTATGACTCAGGGGATGAGAACTGAACTACAGATCAAAAGATCCAAGGTCCCCCCCCCCCCCTTCCTGCTAAATATAATCATGTAATACATATTATGATGATATAATCCATTGTCTGGTCACCTGTTGTCTGCAGGTCCTGGGGGAGGCCTGCTTGGGGCCCACCTTCCTACGCTGGTGAGTCCCCTGCAGGAGCTGCTGTCCCTGGGGGAAGATGCCCTCCATCAGGTCCATGGTGGTCTTCCTCCTGCTCTGATCCAGGATGTCAGCCAGGGAGCGATCCCTGCCCATGATGTCCCGGGCCAGCTCCTCTCTCTTCAGGTCCTCCTCGCAGCGCTGGCCCAGGACGGTGATGCACGGAGGGAGGTCAGACGGAGGCCCCTGGTCCTGGTCCTGGTCCTGGTCCTGGTTGTGATTCTGTCCCTGGTCTGGGGCCCAAGACAGGGCCTCCTTAGCAGGGGTGGTATCTGGTGTGCTGAGGGGGTGTGTGAAGGCACAGACCAGGGCATGGGAGCTGGGCTGGGCTGGGCTGGGGAGAGGATTGTGGAGGTCCAGGGGGCCTAGGGTGATCCCCGGGGGGCCGACACCTTCTGGGCCCCCCTGATGACCCTGGAGCAGAGACCGGTGACCCTCTCTCTCCTCGCTGCTCTCAGGGTGGACGACCGTCACCGGAGCCTTCTTCCCAGGACCAGACGACTCCATCACGCTCTCTATCCTGCTGGATGGACTGGAAGCCACAGAAAAAGACACACAAAAAACAACAAAACATCAACATCATATACTCTACCCAGTAATTACATCCCCCTTAATTCTCCACTAATTCTGCGAGGCTTTGTCTAGTTTTGGGGGGGATCTGTGTGTCAGGCCCGAGGCTACTCCAAGTCCTGGTCCGTCCTTCCAGTGGAAAGATCTCGTCATCGATCCAGACTAATTAAAGGGCAAGTCATAAAACAGAATAAAATTACAGCCCTCTTTTCCAGGCTCAACGGCCCGGCTAGCCATGACACCACGGTAACGCCTGTTTCACAGCAGAGCAAAATCAGATAGATGAAAAAAAAAACGTAAGATGTAGCCACCAGACAGAGGAAGTTCTCTCTTAATGACACCCTGTAGGAGGAAGTGAAGCGCAGTGAATACTGGTAGACCGTGCAGGACAACGGAGACCACAGCTGTATGTGACTGTGTGTGGCAGGGAGGATCTGGGAGAAACAGAGCTAGGCTGCTTACCTGGTCTGAGTCTCATTCTGCACGGAGAGCCAAGCCTTGTCCGCCCGCCTGGGAGGAGCCCCGCTCGGAGGAGCCCCGCTCGGAGGAGCCCCGCTCGGAGGAGCCCCGCTCGGAGGAGCCCCGCTCGGAGGAGGAGCGGCGTGTGGCTGAGGGGGAACGCGCCCAGTCCGACGAGGGAGCTCTCAGCATGTGCGTCGCAGGCTCGGAGGAGAGAAGAGCGAAGGAGGAAGAGGAGGGCGGTGGATCTGTTGTTCCTCTCTGCCCCTCCTCTTCCTCCGCCTCCTCCTCCTCTGGCCGTCTCCCAGCTCCCAGACCAGAGCCCCTCCCAGGGCAGGGAGCGAGAGCCAGGGCGGAGCCCAGAGAGGAGCCCCTGGCTGGGGCAGGATCCAGCTGGGTGCCAGGGTGGCTGGACCGGAGCCCTGGATGAGCCTGTGCGTCAGGCAGGAATTCCAGGGAGGAGGCTGTGGTTTCCAGGCCCACGTGCGGCCTCTGTGGCGGGGGGAGGCTCTTGGGAGGCTGGCTGGCTGGAGACTCGGACGCAGGGCTGGGGATGTGGTTGTGGGGGCAAGGGGGGACCGTGGGGGCGTGGTCTCCAGGGCTGGGGATGTGGTTGTGGGGGCACGGGGGGAGCGTGGGGGCGTGGTCTCCAGGGCTGGGCTGGAGCGAGTGGTCAGGGGGAGGGGATGAGGCAGGGATCTGGGGAGACCGTGCCGGCCTCTCTCTCCCTCCACACTCACTGGGCTCTCTGTCCATGCCGAACAAGCAGAACAACTCTGTTAATGATGTGTTCATTTAGCAGATGCTTTAGTCATACTGGTGGTGGGGATTTTAACTTGGGATCTCTTGATCTGCGTTCAGAAGCTGTACCACTGAGCTAAAACCACAAACCACAAAATAAACGTTATATAAACTAAGTTATATATATAGGTGTATTTGTCTGCATATGTGTGTGTGTGTCTGCATGTTATTTTGTGTAGATGTGCGTGTGTGTGTGTGTGTGTGCGTGTGTGTGCTAGCCAGGAGGAGGATCAGGTAACATGTGACCTGTAGTCTAAGCTGGGCGGGGCTGGGTCCTCCTCAGTGCTGATCACCTGAGCCCTGCACCCCCCCTCCCCCCTCCCTCCCTCCCTCCCACTCCCTCCCCCGTCCACAACTCCCCACACATTGTTCCCAAGCCCTTGTTAATGCCAGACTTACTTTCCACTTAAGATAAAGATCTCTCTACATGAGACCTGTCAACATGATACATCCGTCAGTCTATCATGGCACATGGGGACTGGAGTGAGTCCATGAAAACACCTGAAACAGGACCTGAGGTCTGCTAAGGGATGGGGAGGATGGGGGGGGGGTGGAGGGGGTGGAGGGGTGGAGGGGGGCTGGGGGTGAGGAGGGGGGGGGAGTGTAGCTCAGTGGTAGACCATTTGACTGCAGATCAAGAGGTCCTAGGTTCAAATCCCCCCTGGGTATTGATGTGGTTAAGACCATATCCTGACAAGATGTTAGTTATTATTATTATTATCATCATCATATGACTGATGTGGATGAGATACCTGTGTGGGTAGCAGGGCTGGTCCCGTCTGTGTTCCAGGGAAGGCTGGTCTGCAGCTTCTCTCCAGGGGATAGGAGGGTTCTGGAGGGGAATAACACAGTCACTGCTGGGGGAGGGGTTTCAGGAGAGAGGAATGGAGAAATAGATGGATGAGTGGATAGATAGACGGATAGATGGATGGATGGACAGCCTTACCTGTCCATAAAAGTCCGCAGAAGGTGACGAGCGTGACCTCTCGTGCACACAGACAGATTTCTCCTCGACCTCAGGGTCCAGAATGTTCTCAGCAGAGTGGTACCTCCCCTGGGTCCTAGTGTCCGAGGGCCTTCTTCTGCATGCCCCAGGTGGCCTGGTACTCTGCGAAGGTTCCCAGCCTCTGCTGTTCCAGCAGGGCCTGCCTGCGGCGGGGGCTGAGGGGGTCTGGGCCCTGGTGGTGGAGCCCGGAGGAAGGCTCCCCAACATGACCCAGCCTCCCGCCCTCGGGGGCCTCCCCTGACAGGCTTCTCCCTCCACCTCTGCCCTCTCCTGGCTCCACCGCGCCGGCGCTACCGGAGCCCTGCTGGCCCGGCTTCGGCGCCGGTCTGGAGAAGGCCGGCTGGGCCGAGGTCGTCTCAAAGAACCTCTGTCGGTCTACGAAGGAGCCGGGGTTCTGGATCCGAGGACCGCCCTCCACCCCGACCTTGTTGATCTGGTCCGGCTCCGAGAAAGAGTGCATCCTCTTGTTCAGGGGGAAACGTTTCCGTCCGCCGATGCGAGTCACGTGGCCGCTGCTGGACCCTTGCTTCCCCGCGGGGGGATCTGCTCCGGGGGGCTCCAGGTCTCTCCTCCTGAAGGAGGTGGCCTGGAGGACCCTGGCCTGGGCCTCCTTCAGGTGGTCCTTGTAGGAGGTGGAGAAGGAACCCTCTGAGGAGGAGGAGGTGGAGGTCTTCTCCTCCGCCTGCTCGGAGCAGCTCAGGGTGGCCGCGCTCCGGCTCTTCTGCAGCTGCGCCCTCTTCAGCTGGATCTCGTTGCGGAGGGTGGTGGCGTAGCGGTCGGTGCGCCTGGCCAGTTTGCCGGTCGGGAGCTCAGCGGGCGGCGGCGGTCTCTCCACCAGGCTCCTGCCCTCCTGGACCAGGGTCCTGCCCTCCTGGACCAGGCTGTGGAGCAGAGGGGTCTTCTGGGGGCAGAACCTCCGGTCCTCCTGCACCAGCCAGGGGTCCTGAGGGAGCTCTCTGGGCGGGCTCACCTTGGCCTCGCTGGGAGACGACTTCCTCCCCTGGGTCTCCACACCGAGCCCCTTCCTCGGACCCGCCTTCTCCTCCGAGCTGGCCTTGCCATTGGAGGACAGGCCTGAGATCGCGTGCCCATTGGCTGGTCTGAACTGTCCGTTGTGCTCCCTGCCGTCGGCGTGAGGCGGAGAGTACCTGATCTTCCCGGCCATCTGCGAGCTGGAGGAACTCTTGTCGTTGTGACCGAGGCGTTGTTTTGATTCTGCGTTCATCCTCCAGCCCCCTCCTCTTCCTCCTCCTCCTCTTCCTCCTCCTCCCCCTCCCTTTCCTCCTCCTCTTCCTCCTCCTCCCCTCCTCCGTTTGCCTTGGCCTGCCAGACAGGGGCCTCTTCCTGGTGCCCCGGCTGCTTGGCTGTGATGCAGTAGTACCTGATGTGGCCCCCGAGGTCTGGGTACTGGTCGATGGTGGAGGTGGACAGCGAGGCGGTGGAGGTCCTGGCCTGGCCGGGGCTGTTGGTGGGGAGGTCCTGGAGGCTGCGGTAGTAACTACCCACACTCTGGGGCTTGGCCGGAGGGGCCACCCTGGTGTGCAGGTAGAAGGTGCTCTCGTCGCTGTACTGCCTCTGGTGGTGAGGAGTCTGGGAGAAGGACGACGGGCTCTGCCTCACGTCTACGCTGGACTGGGAGAACAGCTTGTTGGGGTTGAGCTGGTCGTGTTTGTGGTCTTCCGCTGCTGCGCTGGGGTGGAGGAAGTCCTTCTGGGGGGGGTTGTAACTGCGTCTGGCCTCCGAGGGTTCCTCCTGACGGGGGGCGGGGAGGACCCTGTGGGTGTCCGAGAGCCGGTCCATACTCCTGCCCTGGAGCTTGGAGTGGGCATACACACCCGGGCCCTCGGGGTAGGGGAAGACCTTGGTGGCAGCGAAACTGTCGCTGCGTAGAGGAGGGGGCGGGGGTGGCGAGGAGGAGGAGGAAGATGAGGAAGGGGAGGTTTTCCTCCCCTCTGGAATGTGCCACACTGGACCTATGTTGGACCGGCCCGAGCTGGAGAAACGAGCACCGGGCTGGTCCTCTGCCCTGGGGCTCTCCCAGCCCCCGTTACCCAGGGGCAGCTGCAGGAACCTGGGCCGCTCTCCCGGCCTGGCCGCCTCGTTCTGGAGCCCCTTGTAGAAGATGTTCTCTGTGCTGGAGCTGATGGTGCTGGGTGGGGGTGGGTCCGGGGGGCTGGAGGTGGCAGAGAAGCAGCTGAAGCTGGAGTCTCTCTTGCCGGGCGTCGGGCTGCTGAGCCTGGGGGGGGAGGGGCGACCCTGGGGGAAGGGGGCAGAGGGGCGACCCTGGGGGAAGGGGGGAGAGGGGCGACCCTGGGGGAAGGCAGGGGAGGGACGCTCCAATCTCTCCATGCTGCTCACAGAGCTGAACTGGCTGGACAGCTGGCGCAGGTTGGTGGGATCTCCAGACCTGGAGCCGGGCCTGGACACACACCCAACAGTTTACTTTACATTCATTACTCAGACGCTTATATCCAAAGTGAAGTAGATATACTGCATGTAGAAAGTACAGCACAAGATCAAGGTTATGATGTACATTGTTGCCATAAGTCAAGAAAGGTTCGGTATTTTGGTATCTGGTCGATCGTTTCCACACTAGCAACGAATTGCAAACCAAAACCATCTGAAGGTAATGTTTTGAGTAACTATTGAGGTAACGCGAATATGACATAAAAGGATGGAAATCAATGAAATTCGACAAATAATTTGAGTTTGGACGTGATGTGGCGGTTTTGCGGACGGTTCTCAGACGAACTGCTCACCTAGCCTCATGTTTCACCTGCCACACGGGCGCGGGCGCAGGCGCAGGCGGGCTCTGGGCAGAGGGCTCTGCTTGGTCTTCCGTCAACTTAGCTGAGTGCCAGGAATGAGGCCGTGACACTGGTTCATCACTCCTGCACACGGCACACAAGAAAGCGAATTAAACTATACGAAGCTACCGCTAAACTACGTCTATTGTTCCAACACGCAATTCATAAAACAACATCAGGGTTTTTCTCCAAACATTTTTAAAAGGTCACTCGACAGTTAGGCGGTAGGCTACGTACCCCTTGAAGCGATTCTTCCTGAAGCATGTAGAATACAATCTGGATTAGATTTCATTCGGAATTCATTATGACTAAACTAAATGTATACAAGTCTGTGTCACAGGAGTAGCCTACGACTACCATACCACCACACTGACACTGAGACGGAGTGAGGATCTGGGATTGGGGAATTTAGCGAGGGGATCCGGCGTCGGAAAGCTAGATCCGAAACAGCTAGACTAGCCTATTGCACTGGGCGATTCCTGGCGCACAATACCTCATAGAACTTCGTAAAATCTTCGTGAGAAAGTTCCTGGCCACATTCACGTCACTTTCTGATGGCATTGTCTGCGATACAATATCCACCATGTTCATACCCCTGCAGCAACAGGGGATCCGTTAGTGAACAATCATTCCAGCCCAGAACCAGAAGGAACAGCATTAATGTATAGACATTAAATGAGGACAGATTGACCATTGTCTCAACCACAGCTGATCGGCCAACGGTTTATTTATCCACTGGCCAAAGGAAATAACCTGCAACCTCTAGATTTGTAGTCGAATGCTCATAAACCCATCCCTTATTCCTGTAACTATCCCATCATCAGGTGTCAGGGAGTCAGGTGGCTGAGCGGTTAGGGAGTCGGGCTAGTAATCTGAAGGTTACCGGTTCGATTCCCGGCTGTGCCATGAGACGTTGTGTCCTTGGGTAAGGCACTTCACCCTACTTGCCTCGGGGGGAATGTCCCTGTACTTACTGTAAGTCGCTCTGGATAAGAGCGTCTGCTAAATGACTAAATGTAAAATGTAATCATGTTGAGCTTCTTTCTATCACCTGCATGCCACAGAGCACGGTGCTGTGGAGAGCAGAGGGGGGGCCTGCATGCCACAGAGCACGGTGCTGTGGAGAGCAGGGGGGGGGCCTGCATGCCACAGAGCACGGTGCTGTGGAGAGCAGAGGGGGGGGGCCTGCATGCCACAGAGCACGGTGCTGTGGAGAGCAGAGGGGGGGGGCCTGCATGCCACAGAGCACGGTGCTGTGGAGAGCAGGGGGGGGGGCCTGCATGCCACAGAGCACGGGTGCTGTGGAGAGCAGGGGGGGGGCCTGCATGCCACAGAGCAGGGTGCTGTGGAGAGCAGGGGGGGGGGCCTGCATGCCACAGAGCACGGTGCTGTGGAGAGCAGGGGGGGGGCCTGCATGCCACAGAGCACGGTGCTGTGGAGAGCAGGGGGGGGGCCTGCATGCCACAGAGCACGGTGCTGTGGAGAGCAGAGGGGGGGGGCCTGCATGCCACAGAGCACGGTGCTGTGGAGAGCAGAGGGGGGGGGCCTGCATGCCACAGAGCACGGTGCTGTGGAGAGCAGGGGGGGGGCCTGCATGCCACAGAGCACGGTGCTGTGGAGAGCAGGGGGGGGGGCCTGCATGCCACAGAGCAGGGTGCTGTGGAGAGCAGGGGGGGGGCCTGCATGCCACAGAGCACGGTGCTGTGGAGAGCAGAGGGGGGGCCTGCATGCCACAGAGCACGGTGCTGTGGAGAGCAGGGGGGGGGCCTGCATGCCACAGAGCACGGTGCTGTGGAGAGCAGGGGGGGGCCTGCATGCCACAGAGCACGGTGCTGTGGAGAGCAGAGGGGGGGGCCTGCATGCCACAGAGCACGGTGCTGTGGAGAGCAGAGGGGGGGCCTGCATGCCACAGAGCACGGTGCTGTGGAGAGCAGAGGGGGGGGCCTGCATGCCACAGAGCACGGTGCTGTGGAGAGCAGGGGGGGGGCCTGCATGCCACAGAGCAGGGTGCTGTGGAGAGCAGAGGGGGGGCCTGCATGCCACAGAGCACGGTGCTGTGGAGAGCAGAGGGGGGGCCTGCATGCCACAGAGCACGGTGCTGTGGAGAGCAGAGGGGGGGCCTGCATGCCACAGAGCACGGTGCTGTGGAGAGCAGAGGGGGGGGGGCTAAGGCCATGGGCCTCTCAAACCTCACCAGCCCACAGCAACAACTGCACATTCTTCCACCACAGGAATGCAGGGCGGTATTTGGCTTGGCAAAGCTCAAGCGCAGCCTGGAGAGTGGGTCATATCAAAGCTGGCCATCTCCCAGGAAGTCCAGGCTCAATGTTGGAGTCAAGCACAGGCACCAGAGGGTAATGTAAGAAGCACTCTTATACTCAAGCTGGGACGTTTAGGGAGTGTGTCTCTCTGTCTCCCCTCCCTCCCTCCTTCCCTCCCTCATCCCTTCCTCCTTCCCTCATGTCTCCCTCCCTTCTTCATCTCTCACTCCCTCCCTCCCTCCTCTCAGCAGTTGTCCCAGTGTTATGCTGCAGCACTAACATTGCTGACAATGGAAATGCAAATGTCCATTCTAGCCATGAGCCCTTACAGTCAGAGACACCAGCTGGCCTGTCAGAGATACTCTTCAGAAGGGAGGGGGGGCAGGGAAGGTCTCTCTATAGGGGAGGGGGGAGGAGGTAGAGGGAGGATGAGGTTTCTCTGGGGGGGGGGGGAGAAGGGGAGAGGGAGGGTTTCAGAAAAAGGCTCTGGTTTCAGCTAAAATAACATGTAAGAAAACAAACATGAAACTGTAGCAAAGTTGACCCCATTGTAGTGAAACTGTCCCCAGCAGGTGTGGGAAACGACAACACAACACCAGATCTTTTAAACTGCACATTTTTAAAGCAACTCTTAACTTGTAAAGAAATGAAAACGGTGAATCTATTCCTTGGCACACAGTTGCAGAGGAGAGAGAAGACAGTGATGGGAAATCTCAAGCAGCTGAATATTAAAATGAGAACAAATTTACCGGGGGGGGTGGAGTGTGTTGTCTTCCGAACACTCCTCCGCATTGTCCTGTCTTCTCCCTCCCTGCCTCCCTCCCTGCCTCCCTCCCTCTCTCTCCCCCTCTCTCTCTCCCTCCCTCTCTCCCTCCCTCTCTCCCCCTCTCTCTCTCCCTCCCTCTCTCCCTCTCTCTCTCCTTCCCTCCCTCCCTGTGGGACCAGTCAGGGGATTTCCTCAGGGGATTATGGGAGATTTACAAGGAGGAGGTGGAGTCGTTGTGGTGCCCTTGTGTTAATCTAGTGTTTGGGCCTCTCTGATTGGCTAACAGGAGTTGACCTACTACTAATGCTGAATAAGTAATATTGCTCACCTCAACATGGGGAGTCAGATCTGTGTCACTGTCTGTCTGGAAGTGAGAAGCCTTTGACGGTACAAGTGAAACTCCTCTTCACCACATGTCTCTGATAGACAGATTAAAACAGGTTTCCAACCAGAAGTGCATTGAAAAATGCTAGCTTGAAATATTTGTGCTTGATAAATGCCAGCTGGATCAATTCTTGAGAAAACTATAAGGCGTATGATACTTTCTAGAAGGTCAAACATCTGATACCACTGTCTCCCCCACTATCAACCCCTCTCTCTGCTTCACATGCATACTCTCTCCTTCTCTCTTCTCTGTCCATCCCCCCCCCTCCCCTCTCCCTGAGACAGAAGTCTGACCTCCAGGTTGCGCTGATGTTTGTCAGGACTCAGAGTACCTCGACAGGACAGAAGAAGGGCACATTCAGATAGTTTGGGTCTGAACCAGAGACTGGCTTACCAGTCACTCCCTCCACTCTACATTCCAGCACCAGGACTGGCTGCACGCAAGCACAACACAACCAGTCCTTAGAAACCACGGATCACATTACAATAGCCCAAACACTGCTCCAGCACCCTCAATGCTACTGACACATTGTCACCCCCAGTTCAGCAGCGAGTGGCCGGGTGTTTAGGCTGGGCTAGGTGGGTCTGTCAGACAAGCTGGTGATTCAGCAGTCGAGCAGGCAGCCAGCGGTGCAGCCCCCCCCCTGAGCCACACGCTAGCTGTGAATAGGAGGCTGGAGCGGGAAGCACAATAGAAAGTGCCGGCGTCATCACAGCGGGGGCTTATCAAACACTCTGAGAGAGAGAGACCCTCGACATCTGACTGGCTCTCTCCACACGGCTCTGTTAGCTGGGAACAGACACACAGACAGTCCTCTCTACCCTGGGCACAGCACAGACCCAGCCCTCTATAGACAGGCACAGCCCTCTATAAGGACAGGCACAGCCCTCTATAGACAGGCACAGGCCTCTATAGACAGACCCAGCCCTCTATAGACAGGCACAGCCCTCTATAAACAGACACAGCCCTCTATAGACAGGCACAGTCCACTATAGACAGGCACAGCCCTCTATAGACAGGCACAGCCATCTATAGACAGGCACAGCCCTCTATAGACAGGCACAGCCCTCTATAAGGACAGGCACAGCCCTCTATAGACAGACACAGCCCTCTCTAACCTGTACAGGCAGAGACACAACCTGGAACACATAGGTTCTGAGTGGGCACAGTAAAGGTACATATGACAGCCCAGTTCTGCTTCGATCCCACAGATCTGTCATGAAGTCAAGTGGTACCATCACAACCCCGGGTGTATCAGAGGATAAACAGCTCTCCTTAGCTGCTTCTAACTCACATGTTTTGGCCTCTGCTCAAACCTGCTGGATCAATTACAGGACACACACACACACACACTCGTGCACACACACACATTCACTTACAGTCACACACACAACAATAAGATTTAAGATTAAAAGTAACACTTTTCTAAAACAAAATTTAGTGGTGCAAAAAGAAAATCTCTACCTATTCAAAATCCAAAAAAAGGCATATGCCTAAAATAAAAACAATAAATCAGATTCCACAATCTAACCCATGTACAATACAAACAGAAATACCTGAACTTTCTCATAAACCACAAACAATGGTATATAATATAATGGGATATAATCCCTAGAAAGTTATTAGGCTCTGTAAAATTCCAACATTAAAAAAAAGGAAGGAACATGGAGAGGAGAGGATTTACCTGAAATGTTGTCAATAAAGTTTTATTCACTCAGTCAAGGAAGACAACTTCATCTTCAGGACCCAAAACCTCTTCTAGTGCGACCGTCAACAGCAGAACCCAACTGCCATCCCAACGTTCATGTCAACAATGCAGGCTGGAGAGACAGCCTAACCCAGAGAGCACTGTGAACTCACCTAGGCAACACAGAACATTCCACTGTGCATTGCAGAGGGAGGGGAGGAGGGGAGGAGAGAGAGGAGGGGAGGAGGGGAGGAGGGGAGGAGGGGAGGAGGGGAGGAGAAGGGAGGGGAGGAGAAGGGAGGGGACATAAATCTGCAACACATGCACAAAAAGAAGCAACAATTCTTACTTACTAATTCATTTAAGGCCCTCGGAATGCTGTAGTACTTAGCCGGAATAAAGTATAAAAATGTCTTTGTTCACTTGGAAGTCTTAACAGAAGGTGAAGTTAGGATTAAAGCTGCCCACCATTTCGTCTTGTTTACTCAGCGCCGGCTCTGAGCTGAGCCGGCGCTGTAATTGGATTCAGGCATTAATGTTCTGCTGCTCCTCAGAAGAGGTCTGGAGTGTCACATACACACATCCTGAATCTACTACCTCGGTTTGTTATGATGCTACACCAGACCAGGCTTGACCAGACCAGACCAGGCCAGGACAGACCAGACCAGGCCAGGACAGACCAGTCTAAAACCAGGACAGACCAGGCCAGACCAGGCCAGGACAGACCAGACCAGACCAGGCTACACCAGACCAGGCCAGGACAGACCAGACCAGGCATGACCAGACCAGGCTACACCCAGACCAGACCAGGCCAGGACAGACCAGACCAGGCTACACCAGACCAGGCCAGGACAGACCAGACCAGGCTACACCAGACCAGGCTACACCAGACCAGGCCAGTACAGACCAGGCCAGGACAGACCAGTCTAAAACCAGGACAGACCAGGCCAGGACAGACCAGTCTCAAACCAGACCAGACCAGTCTCAAACCAGGACAAACCAGGACACACCAGACCAGACAAAAACCAGACCAGACCAGACCACTGGAATCCTAACAAAGTAGTCAACATGAACCCAGTGCTGGCTGGCTTGCATCTCCCTGACAATGCCCAGCCCACAAGCCCCCATTGTGTGGCGAGTGTCCACTCACACAACAAACAGAGACTGAAGCCCATTTGTCCTGCTGCCCTGCCCATCATGCTGTCATTCCCCAGCTTCCTCACGTCATCCATGAGTCCATACTGTACGTGAGGCTCAGGCAGATGACATCCTAACCATGGAGGACTGTGACCAAGACTAAAGGTCCTGTATGAAAACAACTCCCAAAAGCTATAGTATGTTGAAACCAGTGTTGTAAGGTTAGAAGAACAGCCTTCAGGAGTGTGACTGTAGCTCTGTTCTAACAGGCGGATGCCAGGGTCAGTCTCTGGCAGCTAGGAGTTAGTAAAGACCTCTCTGGGATTCAGGGCCAGAACTGTAACTCAGATGAGAAGTGGGCCCCAGTTCAGATGCTGCCATGTTGGAATCCCCAGCCTCTCTCTTTCTCTCTCACTCTCACTCTCTCCTATTGTCTTCCCTTGTCTTGTTTAAGAGTCATTATCTAACCTGGACTAACAGCAGTGATGAGCTGAAGACTGGACAATGCTCCTTTTGTCTTTCCTCCACCCTCCTCCCCCCTCCCTCCCTCCCCCCTCCCTCCCTCCCTCCCTCCCCCCTCCCTCCCTCCCTCCCTGCCCCCTCCCTTCCCTCCCCCCTCCCTCCCTCCCTCCCTCCCTCCCTCCCCCCTCCCTCCCTCCCTCCCTCCCTCCCCCCACCCTCCCCCCTCCTCCCTCCCTCCCCCCTCCTCCCTCCCTCCCTCCCCCACCCTCCCTCCCTCCCCCCTCCCTCCCTCCCCCCTCCCCCCAACCCTCCTCCCTCCCCCCTCCCTCCTCCCCCCTCCCTCCCTCCCACCCTCCTCCCCCCTCCCTCCCTCCCTCCCCCCCTCCCTCCCTCCCTCCCTCCCCCCTCCCTCCCCCCTCCCTCCCTCCCCCCTCCCCCCACCCTCCCTCCCTCCCCCCTCCCTCCCTCCCCCCTCCCTCCCTCCCCTCCCCACCCTCCCTCCCTCCCCCCCTCCCCCCTCCCTCCCCCCCACCCTTCAGCAAAGGAGCAGAGGGGCACAGTGTGTGACGGGGGCAGCCCTGAGTGGGTGAAAACACAGCCCCTGCTTAGTCACAAACGCATCAACACCGAGGGCGTCCCCTTCTTGTTCAGCTCCTTTCCTGTTTCCTGTTACCAGGGAGTCAGGTGGCTGAGCGGTTATGGGAATTGGGCTAGTAATCTGAAGGTTGCCAGTTCGATTCCCGGCCGTGAAAAAATGACGTTGTGTCCTTGGGCAAGGCACTTCACCCTACTTGCCTCGGGGAGAATGTCCCCTGTACTTACTGTAAGTCGCTCTGGATAAGAGCGTCTGCTAAATGACTACATGTAATGTAAATGTTACGTGGTGGTGATAGTAGCGGGTGCCTAGCACCAGGAGATGTGTCACCTGACCTCCTCCCCCCCCTCCCCCCTCGGACTGGGGGGAAAGGTCATCCCGCACCTCGGCCAATCACAGCTCTAATCTCACCTCTGGGATTGTAATATCCAGCACCCTGGTAATCCTAAAACTACACAGCACTCACAGTCGCTTCTATGAGTAGCTTCAGTTTGTAGAACGTACACAATATGTAGAACGTACACAATATGTAGAACGTACACAATATGTAGAACGTACACAATATGTAGAACGTACAGAACACACAGAACCCACACTGTGGATCATAAGGAAAGAACAAAGAACAAAGTTCTTCCTCACGTTTCTCCTCATCCTCCTTGCATTTTAGGAGGATGAGAGGAATTTAAAAAAAAACAGTTTGAGATTTCGCCAATGGAAGCCAGGAGAAGAGAGGAGGGGAGCGTGCGGGGAGGGTGTCCTACCTCCGCACCACCAGCGCCAGGCTTTTGTAGGAGCTCTTGACCAGGCAGACGGCCTCCTGCCTGGAGCCGCTGAGGGGGATGGTGTTGATGTTGACGATCTCATCTCCCACCTGCAGACTCACTGCTGCAGCCTTGCTGCCCTCCTCCACCTGCAACACACAGCACCACCCTCTGATTGATATTCACAGTGATGCAGTCAGTTTGTAATCCACATGAACTGTGGTTTTGCTACAATCCACTTTAGTATAACCTTGCAGGAGTCAATAACATTTCATGCATGGCTGCAGCTCTTTGAAATAAATTAATTAATACTCCTATTGGAAATATCTACATTTCATTTATAAGAATTGGATAAGGATTGTCTAATTAATTATGATACTCCAATCATGTTTGCTGTAGTCATATTTAATCCCTATTTTTTGTTATGATTGTCGTGTCTGTGAATAAGATGCCAGCTCATATGTTGGTTCCAGTCGCCCACAACAATAATGTCGAGGCAATCTGAGATGCCTCGTTAAATATTTAGCCACAAGGCGGGAAACCTGAGAGTGAAGACTTGTTGCACATTCCATCACACGTGCCTCCTTCTCGCACGAGCGGAAGATGTCAGCAGCTCCAGATAAACATTATGTTTCCTCCGTCTGTCAGTAATCTTCTCACAGCCAATCTGCTGCCCACACACCATCCAGACATGTCACAGCGCTGACAAGGCCCGGACATCACACGGGAACATGATCATGTTTGTCTTAAATTTAGCCTCATATAGTCTCTGATCACATAACAAGCTACAAAACCCACGCGGGTGACCTCCGTAGGGCTAGCCTACATCTCAGATATAGGCCTATATCTAATATTATGTGCTGATATGACGCGATTGACCTGATGTTTGTTTTATACGACTCATCAACAGCTTGGAGTGACAACGCGTTCTATCCTCAGGGAGATGTGGTCTAATCACATCCTTAATTTAGCCTGGATGTCTCAATGTCTGCATGTCCACCCTGTGTGCGCGCTCAGGGCCTGAGGGAAACTCAGTGCGTTTGGAGGCTCGCACTTATCTCCCCGAACATTCCTTCCTGGTCCCTGGTACAACAGGGGAGGGAGAAAACACGCTGTACTTCACCTCAGAAAAAGAAAAAAAAAGCCAACAGATAGAGGTCAGCGAAGACTGTATCGTAGACTTGGCAAGGGCCTCCAGTTCTCTTCGGGAACTAGCACATAAGGTCTCTTCGACTGTGATATCTGACAGGAGAGTGTTAAATACCAAAAGCATAAAGAGAATAATGTCTCGTTGGAAACGGCAGCGATCCTTCAAGGAAAGCAAATTAGAATGGACTGCAGACAGTCAAAAGGGAACCTTAAGCAAATTATGCAGCAAAATAATGATGTGCTTACTGAAGAAGTGGGTTTTGATAGAATGCCTGAAACGCATACACAAACCCACACGCGCACTGATCCATCACAGTCCAAGGAGTAATGCAGTTCATTAGTATTTTAAAACCACATCAGCATCCTTATTACCTTGGTTATGATGAGAGGCTCGCGGTGTTCCCGACCCCCTCTCAGAGTGAATCCCCATGGCGCCCCGCCGGTGAGATGAACATCGACAAGTTTATAAATGTTGTCATCTTCTCCAGAAGTCTTCTGTCGACCAACATCTTGAAACCACTTGACCTTTACCGCCGAAAGTCTGAGGTCCGTCCGGTAATCAACGACGTCCATGGTGTTTAAAGAGTAAATTGGGCTCCATACAAAACAAATTATTTCGTCAGTAACCTACTTGGGACGGTTGGATTGTCCCGTGGGCAATCAATTCGAGGAGAGAAAAATTAGCCATTTTGATAGTAATAATCTAATCAGTAACACATCCCCTTGATTCACTCGGTATTTTGAGCGAATTGGTCAAATACCTTACACCACTTTCTGCGTCTCTCTACGGGGTGGTGAGGAGAGGATCACAACCTGGTCCTGACCAACTGACAGCCGTTCAGCTCCAACACCTGAAGCGCCGCGCGCTCCGCACGCTATTTGGGCGCGTTCTGGAACTCTGCCGCCCCAGACCGAACCGTTCTGGAAGTTTCAATACACAAACGGAATAGCTCGACTCGCGAAGGCTATACGTTTACACTTGTCTTCAAATTTCTCTCGCCTCGTAATTACTCAAGTCTTGATTGCCCATGGTCACTTGTAGCCTATGGACTTCTGCAAGTAGGCTATACTGCCTCCCAGAGGCCATTGACCGTCAAGACGTGAATGATACACTAAGAACAGAAAGTTCAAACAAATTGTGGTATAATTTTGATCTATTTACTTCAGTTAGATTTTTTGGGGGGATAAACTGCAATGATTATTATAGGCCTACGTGAATTGTGTAATTGCCAACGAACTGCGACCCAGTTCTTAGACAACAGAGTTTTTTTTAGGCATAGGCTATTTTACACTTTATGTGGTTAACCAACAACAAAAAGCTTGACACTTAGAAATTAATAATGTTGTTTTTCTTATTTTTTTTGTTTAAGCTACCGTTATAAATATAATGTAGGAACGCTTTCAATTTACTGAGGGTCGGTCATAACAGGAACAATTTTACAATAAACATTTCACAGGAAAATAGAGGTAGGTTAACACACGTTTTTTTTTTAAGCTTTTATGTTTCGGAATATGATCACAATATAGTTTAAAATAATAGTTTTTATGTTTTACATGTGAGCTTTAGCTGTGACCGCTCGTGACCGCTAGGTTCGTGTTTGTTATCTGCGTCACTGTTACCAGATACTGCACGGGTTGGTTACGGAGATAGGCCTGCACGCGCAACAAGGACAACATTGAGCTTTGACCATGGTGAAAGTAACATTTAACTCGTCCTTTGGACAAAAGGATCTGAAAAAACCTTGCGCTGATGAAGCGCTTATTCCTACTGAAAGGGTGAGTTGGCTTAAATTAAATGGAAATATAGGCTACATTGGTTTTATGGAATGCTTCGGTAAGAGTGCAATTATGTAACAATTTAAGCAACGTTGTTCGAACTCAAACGTGACAAAGGTACATTTGTCATGCGAAACGATGAAGTGCAGAAAATCGGTATTTACAAGAGTTGTCTGGGACGTCGACAACTGACTCCAGCAGCTTTCTGTAACAGCAAGCGACCACCAGACAAGATCACAAAGCGACATAATTCAAAGTGGTCTTAATCGTGGTCGTCCGTGTTATGTAACGCTATAACATGGCATGTTCGCAAGTGTAGACCCACTTGTACACATCTTTTAATTGAACACATTAGTATTTGGTGCCAGTTTCGCAGGATTCTGAAAATGGCTGACCAGCCCGGCCTGTTCCTGCTTTCAACCCTCCGCTTTCTGTTTGTTTGAGCAGTGTCGGCTACACGGGGGAAATGATAGCTCTAATCGGGATTGTTTGGTATCAGTCGGTTGCAGAAGATCAAGTGACTGGGGACGCTCGGGACTTTCTGCAGAAGCAGAAATGGCAACTATGAAATCTGGCATGAAAACGCTTAAAATGTCCACAGCAGTAGGCTGGAGGTCAACGTTTGAGATGAGGCACGGAGGCTAAATTGTGAAGACAGTGACACTGCCTGGCCAGAGTTTGTACGTGTTATTTTTTTTATGCCGAATTGAAGTTTGTCAAAGACCAAACCCCTAAGACCCCCCTTAGGGGTTTGTCACCCCTAAAGCTGCTTCACATAAAGTAAGGTTCATGTTTATATGTTAGTCTGATGATCTCTGTAAAAAGGAGGAGGAGGGGACTGGTGCTATGCCCTGAATACGTGCGTCCTTGAAGGTATAAATAATCCTGATAAAAAAGAGAAGAAGCCTTGGTACATCAGGCTAGGAGACGAGGCGAGGAGGCAAGAGGCTAGGAGATGAGATGACGAGGAGGTGAGATGGGGGGGCAGAGCTCAGAGAGAATGTGGAGTTGAGGGTGTGAGGGATTAAAGAGTGATCAGAATCAGAATTCGGTTTATTCGCCATGTATGTTATACAAACACGGAATTTACTGTGGCAGGGAGGTGCAAACACTAAACGTATACAAATCTTAAATTATGTTTAGTGTTTGCACCTCTTGAGGATAAGTAACAGATCAAGTTTTAGTAATGAGTCCAACAGGTATGAAAAATCATACTGGCAGTATCAGATTGAGACCATATGAAGTTCTGAATCACTCTCTGCTGCCTTCGTAGGTCTAAAATAGAAAAGAGCTCCTTATCTTCCTGTAACCTCAAGGCTAATGTTTCTCAGAGACAATCAGAATCAACAAGAATGATGGCCCTCCCCCACCAGATTAGGTGTAAAACTACTGCATTCAAACTGCAAGCTGTTGAAAGAATTTAAAACCCAAAAGAAAGCAGTCAGGAGTTCAGTGGAAACGGGAGCGATGTCGCAACCATATTGCCTCATCGGGGGAAGTGAAGATGGAGGAGGAGGAGGAGGAGGGGGGGGGTGGTGAGGGAGGAGGAGGAGGAAGTCCAGAGAGAAGCCATTAGATGGAGGTTTGTAGGGGGGGGGGGGAGTGGTGGGGGGATTAACGCCTGCAGCTTCCTGCCTGAGATGCCAGCTTGCGTAACAGTCAGACCACATTGTCACCGCTCAAACTCAGACTGAGATCTCACCATCACACACAGCTCAATTAATGGTCCACCAGACGGGATTCATGCTGGAGATGAAGGGAGGAGATACCTACATGATGGCTTGCTGTTTGGACAGATGCTGACTCCATGTGTCTCTCTGTGTGTCTGTGTGTGTGTGTAGGACCTGGAGGAGGCTCGTCCGGTGAGGCACCAGTCCAGAGCCTGGTGCTGGTGTATGCGTCTGGGTCTGGCTGTCATGCTGTCAGGAGTGGTCATCGTAGGAGCTTACCTCTACAAGTCCTACATAATGAGGGTGAGGCGTGTGTGGTGACTCCCTGCCTGTGTGTGTGTGTGTGAGAGAGGTGACTCCGTGTGTGTGTGTGTGTGTGTGTGTGTGTGTGTGAGAGAGAGAGAGAGGTGCCTTCCTGTGTGTGTGTGTGTGTGAGAGAGAGAGAGAGAGAGGTGACTCCGTGTGAGAGAGAGAGTGAGAGAGAGAGAGGTGAATCCATGTGTGTGTGAGAGAGAGAGAGAGAGAGGTGACTCTGTGTGAGAGAGAGAGAGAGAGAGAGAGAGAGGTGACTCCGTGTGAGAGAGAGAGAGAGAGAGAGGTGACTCCGTGAGAGAGAGAGAGAGAGGTGACTCCCTGAGTGTGTCCTGCAGGATGTGTTCTTCTGTGGCGTGGACTACAGAGCGGAGGACTACATGGTCCAGGAGGACGAGGGGGAGGAGGGGCTCCCGTCCCAGCTGCGCCACATCCAGGAGAGGATCCGCGTGCTGGAGGACCAGGAGGTGGAGCTCATCAGCGTGCCCGTGCCCGACTTCTCCGACAGCGACCCCGCGGACATCGTCCATGACTTCCACAGGGTGAGATCACTTCCTGTCTCTCGCCAGTCCTGGAGACAATCTCCTGCACACGCTCATTAGAAGCCAAAGGACAGGAAGTGGTCATTTGGTTAAAATTCAGTTACTGTAAAAGAAAAACAACAACAAAAATGTGTGGTAACACGCTTTGAGGTGATTGTATCTTATTTCTCTACTGTGCATGTCCCATGTTGGATGTGTCCCATCCAGTTACAGCTAATCTGTCCCTCTCCACTTTCTTTAAGATAAAACGGATTTAACACCAGCATCTTCAATTATTAAAAAAAAGCTGTCCCACCCACATTTGAAAACAAACCTACACCCCTGTATAATACATTTCTTCCCCTCCCCTACCAACCCTCCCTCCCTCCCTCTCTCCCCCTCCCTCCCTCCCCATCACAGAGGCTGACAGGCCTACCTGGACCTGAGCCTGAACAAGTGCTACGTCATTCCCCTCAACACCTCCATCGTCATGCCTCCTAAAGACTTCCTGGAACTGCTGGTCAACATCAAGGTAGGACACGCCCCCACAACCTGCAGCTAGACCACCTACCCTACAGATGACACGCCCACAGTGTGTGTGATGTGATGAGGTCTTGTGCCCCAGGCTGGAACCTACCTGCCTCAGTCCTACCTGGTGCACGAGCAGATGATCGTGACCGAGCGTCTGGACAACATGGAGGAGCTCGGCTTCTTCATCAACTCTCTCTGTCGAGGAAGAGACACCTACAGACTGGAGCGCAGAGAGACCATCCCTGGTCAGTATCTCTGGGCCTTGGGTCTCTCCCAAGCATGCACCCAACCTAGATAGTTCTTTGAGGGTTTAAGAAGCAGACTGCAAGATTATAAGATTGTAGAGGCCAGGCTGCTACGACTGGCCTAGCTTTTAGAATCCAGGAGTAGACACACTTTGGGGTTGAGCAATTTAGAGCAATTTGACTGCAGATCAAGAGGTTCGAATCCCCTCCCTGTACCTCCCTTTAGTTAAGTAGTCAACTGCATTACACATGAACACATTGCACTTGAACACAAAGAGAGATCATTAATATTCTACTGGTCAGAACATGATTCAGTGTGGCTGAACAGCAGTTCAATCTGCCGTTTGTCTTTCCTCCTCCTCCAGGTATCCACAAGCGCGAAGCTCTGAACTGCCACAAGATCCGCCACTTCGAGAACAAGTTTGTGGTGGAGACTGAGATCTGTGAAGCTTAAGATGCGAGGGAGGGTTGGACGGACAGACAGACATCTTCCTGTCCAGCCGTGTATAGTTTCAGCTCCTTCTGTTCCTCCTGCCATCATCATAGATCCTTTACTGCTTACAGTGAGGCTAATGAAGGCTAATTCCAGGCAATAACTGTGTAAGGGTAGGTATAAAGCAATTTTCTTTTTCACTGTGTAAAAACACTTTATGGGGAAACTTTTCTTAAAGGCGTAGTTCACAGAGCATACCACAGCTCGGTGTAAGAGGAATTATACTGTAATGTGTATTTTAGTGAACTATCTATTTGGAGGTGTAAGGAGTTATGTGTTAAGCTTTTTGATTGTGGGGTGTCTTTTTTGTATATCTACTCTGGGTTGAAATGTTAAAGAACCCTGACAACAAGTCACAACTCTGACACTGGTTTAAAGGGGTCTGACTAGTTTTGATGTATTCCTATTGAGGTCCTGCAGTTCTAGTATAGATGTTAACTTTTTGTATCTGCTGATGTTTCCTGTGCACTGCAAGACGACTCCCACCGCACAGCTGCTCTGGACATCAGAGCGTCCAGCACTAATGTGTGTATATAGCCTGTATGTAAAAAAAAAAACGAAAAAAAGATTAACACACCAATAAATCTTAATCATTTTATTTCTTTGTCATGATTTTACAAATATGATAGTTCTGCAACACTATGGCATTATGGACTGTTAACTTATCTGTTTGAGTTCCAGGGAACTCTTGCACACCAGTGACAATATGAAAGGAATATTTCACTGGGAAAAAAGTCATAATTTAAGCCCTGATGGCAACAATAAGAGTTCCCCTAGCCTGTGCTTCATGGTTACCTGGAAGTTTTCAGTCACCAAGTAGCCAAAAATTGGAGCTTAAACTGTGGAAACCAACTAATATCAAGGTCATGGGTACAACCACAATGCTTTGATTTTGAGTGAACTGTACCTTTTTCTAAATGGCTTCTGTGGGAGTGGGTTACGGCTTGTTCCCCAGCACCAGCGCAGGCTCTCTGGGTCAACGCTGACTTCTCAGTATCTCTGGATGAGGCTGGTGGTGTTGAAGAGCCGTATGACGTCTGGGCTGAGGGGCCGTATGGGCTGAGGAGCCGTATGACGTCTGGGCTGAGGGGCCGTATGACGTCTGGGCTGAGGGGCCGTATGACGTCTGGGCTGAGGGGCCGTATGACGTCTGGGCTGAGGGCCGTATGACGATCACATGGGGTGATCTGGCTTCCGACATTGATACAGAAGAAAAACAAAGGCATGCAAGACTGACACAGAACCACTTTTTAATAGAAAATAAAGATTTGACGTACAGACAAGCGCCCCCCCCCCCCTTTCCCGCCCCCTCCCCCCCACCTCCCAGCCCCCCTCAAACAACCACACACATTGGAATCACTGTTTCATGAACATCAAACAGACTCAGTTTATACACAACTGGGCCTGGTTTGGAGTTTTACAATGTTTTGGTGTTTATTAAAGTTCTGCTGATTATTATATATGTATTTTCAACTTTCAGTGATTACCGATTATTCCAGTTTATCAATCCTCTGTCGAGCAAATAATTCAGCTTAATTTATCAATTTAGTTTTAGTTGTCTTATACAAACGTGCTTTCAATCCAAGACAATCTCAAAGACTAGGCTAAATTTCCAACTGATCCTACACCAAACAATTTATTGCAAATGGAAGTGATGCCTTTGAAACACCTACACACACACACACACACATACACACACTTCAATATGGCACAAGCGTCATTAACCATCTAAATGCATAAATCAGTCCCGCCCCCCCCCTCCCTCTTTAATGATGGTAATATGGGTGAATATCAAAACCAAACCAATAACCACACCATATCTAAAATATTAAGACGGTAATCATCAATATAACGGAAAAAAGAAAGAAATAAGTTTGCTCTAAACATGCAGTCTGCCACTTCCTGCATAACCCAGCAGACTCCTTAAATAAGATCCACTAGGATCAATAGAACAGGAAATAAAGCCCAAATATCGAAACCTCTTAAACACTAAAAACACTTCATGAGGGGCCAGTGCCTTCAGATGGAGGCAGGAACATCACTTCATCTGTTGTGTGATGGTGCACTTCAGATCCCCTCTTCTCATCTTCCTCCCTCCTTCTCCCGTGTGTCGGCCCTGCCCTCCTCCTCCCGTGTGCCGGCCCTGCCCTCCTCCTCCTCCCCGTGTGCCGGCCCTGCCCTCCTCCTCCTGTGTGCCGGCCCTGCCCTCCTCCTCCTCCCGTGTGCCGGCCATGCCCTCCTCCTCCTGTGTGCCGGCCCTGCCCTCCTCCTCCTCCCGTGTGCCGGCCCTGCCCTCCTCCTCCTCCCGTGTGCCGGCCATGCCCGTAGCTACTTAGACGTGTCACTAATCTGCCAGGAGCCCAGAGCCAGCTTGTTACAAAGCAGGCTCAGACAGAAGGGCTTAAAACTGGCTCATGAGAGCAAGGAACATTATTTAATTTATTATCTATAACCATAAACATAATAATGTATCTCATATATCTCTCTCTTTATATATATATATATATTCATATTTGTCAGATTAAGACGATGTGCTTATCTCAGTGACTGTCAGTGTTTTCCTGACCTGGTATAAAGTACTGAAGCATGATCCTCTGCCCCTCACGCTGACCTAGACCTCAGCGCCTCGGGTTAGTGAATATCTGAGTGTTGAAGTGTGGTGTTCCAGGATTCTGAGGTATTCCCTGGTTCTTCAGCTGGAGCACAGACATCATGTCTCCCAGTAGAACCCCCCCCCCTCCCTCCCTCCCTCCCCCCTCACAATACCATGTCACCATAAACAGATTGAGCACAGGGTAAAACAGAGCATCGAACACAATCAGCAGCTAAAGAAGCACAACATTCCTTGTGGCTTTTTCTGTTGGTCAAGACAAAAATCATCTCCCCAAGCACGGTAAAAAAACTAAACGACACCACCCAACAGTCTCTCCATTCAGGGAAAAAAAATAAAGAAATCAAGTTAAAGCGACAGACACAGAGAATATCTATAGTGGCCGTCGAACAACCAACTTCGTCTCAAAGACCCGCTTGTTCATTCGTGCCGTCCGAGTCCTCGGCTGTGACCACCTGTCCCGCGCAAATGCGATCATGCTCTGTCCGACAAAGTCTTTGACCTTTGACCTCCCCCCCCCCCTCCCCCCTCCCTGAGAGAGCAGGGTCAGTCAGCGTAGTGCATGATGGACTCGACGTAGTTCCCAGGGAACAGTCCGGTGGTGCCGCTCATCACGCCCTCGTACCAGCCATCGTCGTTCTTCTTGATCACGTAGATGATGGCGCCCTCCTGGAAGGACAGCTCGTCCTCCTTGTCCCGCGCGTAGTCGTAGATCGCCACCACTGAGGGCCAATCAGGAGCCGGGATGGGAGACAGAGGGAGGGAGAGGGTGTAGGTGTGTGAGAAAAAGGGAAAAGACTAAGGGGGAGAGTGGTCGGTAAGTGTGACTGTGTGTGTGTGTGTGTGTGTACCTTTCTCCAGGTAGCTGTGGTGTACCTTTCTCCAGGTAGCTGTGTGTGTGTGTGTGTGTGTGTGTACCTTTCTCCAGGTAGCTGTGTGTGTGTGTGTACCTTTCTCCAGGTAGCTGCGGGGGGCCCAGGGGGGGTCCTCCTCAGCGTAGGGGTCGCTGTACTCCACCACGGCCGACTCTTCCTCGTCCTCATCATCCTCGTAGTCCTCGGGGGGCGGTGGAGGGGGCGTGGCCTCCTCAAACACCGGCTCGTCCGTGGGGGGAGGGGGAGGGGGCACGTCTGAGACTGGGAGGGCACAGCACAAGCAGCCAATCAGGAACCAGACCCGTCACGGAAGGATCAAGTTCATTGGTTAGATGTCTGTGTCGATCTCGCATGCCCATGCGTGTGAGTCATGGCTGGGCTGGTCAGGTCCATGCTGGGGTGTTTGTCGAGAGCCATGGCAACGAGGAAGCAAACTGATTTAAAAATCAGACGAATCACAGAAAAGACAGTACGGACAAGGACGGAAATGGCCAGAGCCAGCATGAGAGGTTCAGGTAGGTAGAGATACAGAGTAGATTAGATATAGAGTAATGAGACCCTATCACAGTCAGACATGCAGGCATGCCACGCCACAGGGGGGCGCTGTACCAGCTACTCACTGCTCTCCTGGACCCGGGCCACGAAGCCCATCAGGGGCAGCTGGGGGGTGACCTGCAAGGAGGGGGGAGGGGGGGCCGGGGGTCCTGCTACCATCACACAGGGAGGGAGGAGAGGAGGGGAAGGAGAGAGAGAGAAGCAGAGGAAGTGAAGTGAAGAAAAGGGAGGAAGGGAGAAAGGAACAGAAAAATGATTTTTTTTAAAGGATGAGAGAGAAAAGAGGGAGGCAGAGAGAGAGGAGAGGTGGTGATGCATTAGGACATGAGACATTAGGTGGACATTAGGCGGCTGTCTGGCTGGGTGTCTGTCTGTCTGTCTGGCTGTCTGGGTGTGTACCTGGGTTCTGGGTGAAGTGCGGTCCTCCGTTCAGCTGGGTCTGGGGCGGGCCGGGCTGCCCGGTGACGGAGGAGGGGCGGCGGAAGGGCAGGGAGCCTCCCACCTGAAGCCCAGGCTGCACCTGCTGGGGGGGGCGGTTCATACTGAAGAACTGAGGAGCAGTACCTGGAGCACACAGCAGGGGGCAGCAGAGAGAGAGGGAGAGGGAGAGAGAAAGACAGTGAGAAGAAGACACTGGTACATGATCTCTATGTACATAGTCATGATAATATGACCTTGTTTCAGTTGACGTCGCACCAATACATCAGGCACTACTGCACCAGGGCTCCACCACACCTCATGCAATGATCCATACATGTCTGAACGACACCAACACACACAAGGGCAGGCAGGTCTGGAGATGGACGGGTCTGATCAGGGAACAGGGGAGGACAGGAGAGATGCAGAGATGAGGGGAGGAGGAAGGGGAGAGGAGGAGAGATGAGGGGAGAGGAGGGCAGGAGAGATGCAGAGATGAGGGAGAGGAAGAGGAGAGGAGGAGAGATGCAGAGATGAGGGGAGAGGAGGACAGGAGAGATGCAGAGATCGGTGTGTGGGGCGGGGGTGTCGGGTGTCGGAGGAGGGGGTGTCGGAGGAGGGGCGGGGGTGATGGAGAAGGGGGTGTCGGAGGGGAGGGGCAGGGGTGACGTGGGTGACTCACCTTGTGCAGGGGTGCTAAAAGCAGCAGAGCTTGTGCTGGAGGGTGCTGAGCTGGGCAGCTGGGGGGGGGGAGGGGGGACGGGCGGGGCCTCGGTGGGGGGGGTGGGGGCCAGGGGGGGGGCATCCAGAGCAGAGCTCGGGGGGCCGGGAGTGGTGGCAGAGGTCGGGGGGGGGCTTGGCGGGGGCGGGACCTGGAACATCAGCAGCAGGGGAATGGAGGGAGGAGAGGAGGAGGTGTAGGAGAAAGGGAGGGAAGAAAAGGAGGTAAAGACAGAAGTCTAGAGGCAGTACTGCTACAGAGAGAGAGACAGAGAGAGAGAGAGAGAGAGAGACAGAGGGGAACACACAGAGAGAGAGAGGAACAGAGAGAGAGAGACAGAGGGGAACACACAGAGAGAGAGAGGAACAGAGAGAGAGAGACAGAGGGGAACACAGAGAGAGAGAGAGGAACAGAGAGAGAGAGACAGAGGGGAACACACAGAGAGAGAGGGGAACAGAGAGAGAGAGACAGAGGGGAACACAGAGAGAGAGAGAGGAACAGAGAGAGAGAGACAGAGGGGAACACACAGAGAGAGAGAGGAACAGAGAGAGAGAGACAGAGGGGAACACACAGAGAGAGAGGGGAACAGAGAGAGAGAGACAGAGGGGAACACACAGAGAGAGAGAGGAACAGAGAGAGAGAGACAGAGGGGAACACAGAGAGAGAGAGGAACAGAGAGAGAGAGACAGAGGGGAACACACAGAGAGAGAGAGGAACAGAGAGAGAGAGACAGAGGGGAACACACAGAGAGAGAGAGGAACAGAGAGAGAGAGACAGAGGGGAACACAGAGAGAGAGAGGAACAGAGAGAGAGAGACAGAGGGGAACACACAGAGAGAGAGGGGAACATAGAGAGAAACTACAGGTGTGGGGGGGCGGTCCTTACCTGGGAACGCTGCGCTGGGTGGGGCCGGCGTCGGCACGGCGATGGGCAAGCCCACGCTGCCACTCCCGCTGTTCTCCCGACTGCTGCTGCTGCTGGGGTGACTGCCCCCACTGCTGCCACTGCTGGGGGCACGAACAGCGTCACTAAACAAGCACACCCTCTCTCCTCTCTCTCACTGCTGGGGGCACCGAACAGCGTCAATAAACAAGCACACCCTCAGCCTCTCTTTCTCACTGCTGGGGGCACGAACAGCGTCACTAAACAAGCACACCCTCTCTCTCTCTCTCACTGCTGGGGGCACGAACAGCGTCACTAAACAAGCACACCCTCTCTCTCTCTCACTGCTGGGGCCACTCTCTCTCCATTGGGGTGTGAATCCCCCCCCCCCCCCAGGTTGTGGACTAGCTGTGTCTGGACCCTGAGCAGTACAGGTTCTGGACTAGCTGTACAGGTTCTGGAAGCTTCACAAACGCACAGGGAGCAGAGCTCTGATGACATGGAGAGACAGAGACATCAAAACATGACCAAGCAGAAGGACCTGAGAAAACGGCCAGGACAGGGGAGAGGGAGGGAGGGATGGAGGGATGGAGGGAGGGATGGAGCGCAGAAGAAAAGCTTGAGCTGAGAGAAAAGTCTATAGGAAGTTCCTGTGTAGTTTACGCCAGAAATGAGTCAGCGCCGACTACCTGAGTGTCTCTGGGAGGGTCAGGAGTCAGAGGGTGAGTGTCTCTGGAGGGTCAGGAGGAAAGCTGCTGGCTGGAGGAGACCCACAGCCTGGGTACCAGGGGAGGGCGTGTGGGGTCAGGTGTGTGTGGAGGAGGGGGAGTGTGGCACAAGTGGTGGAGACAGTGAAGACAGGTGTGTGTGAGGGGGGGGGGGGGGGGGGCAGGCTAAAGGTGTGTGTGTGCGGGGGGGGGCAGGGTTCAGGTGTGTGTGTGCGGTGGGGGGGGGCAGGGTACAGGTGTGTGTGTGCGGGGGGCAGGGTACAGGTGTGTGTGTGTGCGGGGGGGGGGGGGGGGCAGGGTACAGGTGTGTGTGTGCAGGGGAGGGGGGGGCAGGGTACAGGTGTGCTGGCAGCATGCGGGGTACCTGTACGTGCGGTTCCTCTGAGGGACAGACGCTGGGTGGACGGGGCTCTGCAGGGGGGGCGGGGCGCTGCGTGTCGGACTGGAGACGTAGTCGTTAGGGACGACCGGAGGACGAACAGGCTCGAGGGTCCTATAGGGGGAGTGTCGCCTGCGAGGGGTAGGGAGGAGATTAACCACCACCAGGAGGGAGGGGGGCAGGAAGGATGGGGGAGAGGAGAAGGGAAGAAGGGGGAGGAGAAGGAGGAGAAGGAAAGAGGGAGGGGGAAGTTGGGAAAGGGAAGCAAGAAATAAAAACAAAATAAACTCAAAATTCTGGGTGTGGGTGAAGAAAGGCATTGTTAGAGTCTGCCCACTGGGGCTGTAGTCTGGCACTGACGCGATTCTCAGGGGGGGGGGGGGGTGGTGGTGGTGGTGGTGGAGGAGGGGGGGGGGGAGAGAGATCTAAAGCAGCATGTAGTCAACCTCAGGGGTCAGGGGTCAGGACAGGGGCTGAGTTGCTGAGTTGGTCGCATGTTGCAAACAAAAGCCCCTCCCTCTCAGGAAACAACCAAACAATAATGATGATGACTGGAAGAGGAAGACTTGTAACAGCTGATGGGTCACCGTGGTTACAGCGGGGTCACAGCGGGGAGTCATGGAGACAGCACACACAGATCACCAGACGCTGGTGACATCACACACAACACCACCAGGAGGGACAGACTGGGGGGGGGGGGGGGGGACAGCCCCCCACATTAACCACAGTCACATGACATCTCCACATTTATGTTATTACATGTTCAGGAGGGTGCTGTCCCTCTGAGGTAAAAACTAAAACAAAAATGTAGAAAAAAACAAAATAAACGACATGGAGACAAGAGTCATCCAATCACAGATGCTGATGGGTAGAGAGGTGTAACACTGGCCACTTCCTGTCTGGACAGGAAGTGAGGTACCTGAGGGATTTACATACCCAAGCGTTCCCTTCCCTGTGATTGGTGGGCTGGGGGGTTTCTGAGTGGGGGGGTTGGTGCGTGGGAGAGCTCCTCCCGCCTTCATGTTCTGAGCACTGGCCTGCAGGACACACACACGCACACGCACACGCACACACACACACACACACACAGAGGGGTTAAAGTATGGCAACAGGCATGGCGATGACTGAAGAAATCCAACCCACACACACACACACTCGAGTCCACTCGAAAACGTTCACGAGCTTAGGAAATTCTTACCTTAAACCTTAGCAACCACTACGGTTCATTATAAAAGGTTACAAATGATGCATTGAGAAAGAGAGAGAAAGCAGAGGATTAGTGAGAACACAGGGAGCAGAAACGCACTGAAACACTGCCAGTCTAGCAGTCCAACACACAGTCTGTGTGAGACTCCAGCTACACACACTGTGACACACACACACACACACTGTGACACACACACACTGTGACACACACACACACTGTGACACACACACACACTGTGACACACACACACACTGTGACACACACACACAGTGACACACACACACTGTGACACACACACACACTGTGACACACACACACTGTGACACACACACTGTGACACACACACACACTGTGACACACACACACAGTGACACACACTCACTGACACACACCCGTTGACACACACACCTCTCATCAGTGACTCACTCTCTGCTCTGCCAGCCCCACCTCTCTGGGTGTGAGTCAGGCACGAACACACCTAACATTTAAAACAATGAATTGAACATTCAGTTTCACATTTCCCACAATCCTTCAGTACGAGGGACAGGCTGGTCGTGGGTCAGAGGTCAAATGGCCCAGTGCCTTACCTTGACTCCATGACCCATGTCGTCCAGTAGGCTGTAGTCAATGGGCTTGCGGATGTATCTGACAGGCCTCTCGGGATTGGCCGGGGCGATGATCTTGTGCGTGCGAGATGTGTTCTTATTGGTTGTCAGGATGCCAATCTCCCTCCTCGCCACCTTCTCCTTGTGGATGTCCACTGTCTGGACACACCAGAGAACCAGGAAGTACTCAGTGTTAGGGGGTCATCCTGTGTGCGTGTGTGTGTCCAGGTGTGTGTGTACCTGGGAGATGTGGTTGATGGAGGACTCCTGGTGTGTGTGTGTGTGTGTGTCCAGGTGTGTGTCCAGGTGTGTGTGTCCAGGTGAGTGTGTGTCCAGGTGTGTGTGTGTCCAGGTGTGTGTGTGTCCAGGTGAGTGTGCGTCCAGGTGTGTGTCCAGGTGTGTGTGTCCAGGTGAGTGTGTGTCCAGGTGTGTGTGTGTCCAGGTATGTGTGTATCCAGGTGTGTGTGTGTCCAGGTGTGTGTGTGTCCAGGTGAGTGTGTGTCCAGGTGTGTGTGTGTCCAGGTGTGTGTACCTGGGAGATGTGGTTGATGGAGGACTCCATGCGTCGGAGCTGCGAGGCCTGGATGTCTAGCATCTGGAGCACGTTGTTGGCCAGGGTGTTGATCAGGTAGGCCACGCTGGCCAGGGACTGGGTGGTGTAGTTCTTAGTCTCCTCCAGGGCCCTGTGCTTGTCTGGGGACTGACACACCAGGAGGAGGAGGAGGAGGAGGAGAGGGAGGATAGGGAGGGAGGGAGGAGAGGGAAGGAGGATAGGGAGAGGGAGGAGAGGGAGGGGGATAGGAGGGAGGGAGGAGAGGGAGGAGGAGAGAGAGGATAGGGAGGGAGGAGAGGGAGAGGCAGGAAAGGGAGGAGAGGGGAGACTATCATGACCATGAAGGGAACACTAAGATTCCAAACTTTTGTTCTCTATAAGAAGTTCAGGCCAGGCAGGATGAGGACATGTTTTGACAGGGAAACAGGGGTTTCCTTGGAATGACCTTTAACCTTATCTCCTGACTAGGACTTCTTCTTCATGATACATTCCTAAAAGCCAATCATTTCACACTGTCCATCTTTGTGTGAAACGTGAAATTAATCCGAAACTCACACTCCAACGCAATGTTTACAAATACTCCTCCGTGTCTCTAGGGCAGTCATGATGAGAGCCACTTTACTCGATTACATCTGGGGCTTCGAGACAAACAGGTTATCTGGCAGAGCAGGGTTGCAGTGAAGCGCCTGGCATTGAACGAGGACAAACGGGCAGTAAGGAGCCGCACTTGTAGCAAATCTAATGATCATTTTCATCAGATTAAAAAGGCGTCGGTATCAGCATCAAAGGCTTCAGATGTGCGATGGAATTTCAATCCAGACACTGCATCACAAAAGCCAGCTCCACAGATAAAGGCGAGCTCGTTCTGAGGACGCCTTTGACATCCTCGTCGCTCATTTTGATTCCGCGCCAGACGGCTGAATGAACTCTGGAGAGTCGCTCCCTGAATAGAGGCGTCAATCACAAGTTCAAATAACACAAGTAACAAAAACGACACGTAGGCCATAGACCCAACGCACATTAATCTAGATAACCACTCCCTGGCACAACTGGGCTTATTGTGACCCATATATTTCTAAAACCTGTACAAATGGGTCGTATTATTGACGCAATTACAGATACGCGTTAAGAAGACCCAGATCACTGTAATGTTTGTGTACATGCAAAATAAGCGAGACAAATCACTGATACCAGACTGAAAAGAGAACTGTTCAGCCTACTTTTTCTGTCGCAGTGCCCCCCATCTAAATTTTCTATTTTAGCAACGGATCGGCCTGCATATTAAAATAGGAAATAATGCAGCTCGACACACATTGAACACTTGTTTATTTATGGACCAAAACGGAGTTGAATCTACGTAATTTTGCTCAAAGGTGAGAGCGAAATGCTGCGAGGCAAAAGACAACCTGTTCAACGAGCTCTATAATTTACAAGGACGATGGGTCTCACGCGCTGTCATCGCTTGAAACACAAGAAAAACATCTAACTGACGTCTCATGTGACTTAAGAAGGCCGGAGATTAGTATTCAACTTCACTGTACAGTCACATCTCTTGCCGGAGGCATTGGCTAGACATGGCAGTAGCATTCCAGTGGACTTACAAATTGTAGTTCGTGGATGTAGCCTCCAGTTCACAAATTGTGAACTAGTTCCTAATACATTAGACTGTACTGTACTAGCTCTAGTTCTGTACGTTTGACTCATGGTGACATTCATTAAAAGTTTTATTTTATTTTTACAACCATGATTTAGGCTGATTTAGTCATGGCTTTGAGTCGTGTTCACGTGTAGCTTGTGCTAAACCTATAGCTGGCTAACGTTAGACAGCTAGCTCAAATCTGACAGGTCAGATGAATCTCAATGATAAGCACCGCTTGTTTATTCCAAAATAAATGCACTGCAATGCAACTGAAGAAAACGGAAAATGAGGCAGACCGAATGACTCGCTAGCTGTTGCATAAAATCAGTTTGCATCACATCAAATTATTAACGATCAATTTGCGGCTGCCGCAGCACTAGCTATCTGTCTATCTGCTTGTTTCTCAGTCTCACCATCACCAGCATAAAGACAACCTAGCTGTTTTCCTCTGCAATTGCCTGGCCCTAATACCAGGCTGCTGCTAATGTGTTAGATGCGATTTTCATTTCATTTTTGAACGGTTTGACTGCAGGAAAACAGTTAAGTTTATCACAACACAAAGCTAACTACCAGTCCGCGCTAAAATGACCTGGAATCTATGTGGTTATATGCTGGCTGTATGTTGACATTCCGTATAGAAACAAACCGCAAAATTGCTATATCGCGCTAGCATTTGCTGCCACTATCATTGGCAGAGCTAGGTAGGTAGCTAGCCCGTACTAGCCATATCACTTCGCAAATCGTCTAGTACGAATGTTTCTTCGAAATTCTCTTTCATTACAAAACATTTGGTTATTACCTGAACATAGTTGCTTTCGCAATACTCGGCAACTCTCTCCAAATTGGTGAAACTGTCAAGCAATGCAGTGCGTCCAGCTGGAATCTCCTCTTCCAAAAGCATTTGTAACTCCGCCATTTTCACATCTTTAGCTAGCCTGCCTGCTAGCGTCACCGCTCGGAGTCCTGAGTTGTGAAGTCGGATGCAGGTAGGTGGTCGGGTATTCCCATTAAATTAGTGAGCAATGAGCTGTCTACACCGGCAATAATCCGGTTTCTTCCTGTTTTCGATTTCTCTAAACTCACAAACGTATCTAAATGTCAAGCGTATTTAAACCACAAATACAAATATTAAACATTCCATACAATATGTTTAGTTAATGGCATTATTTTTTCTTTTCAATTTGACTGCGGTGTTAAAGTGAATAGTTAGCAAAATACCACTGACAACATTCAATAGCGGTTTGATAACAGCAGTCCATCAGTAAGTCCGATAGTGTGCAGATATGCCTATAAAATTGTAATTGAGTTGATCAATGCGTAGGTTAATTTACCATACCACAGGTCATGGCTCACACATTAAACCGTGGAGAAGTAATACATCACACACTTGAGCTTATCAACCTCTGAATCTGACTCCATTCCTCATGTATCAGTGGATGTCAGGGGTCACATTTGAGACAATGATAATTCATCTCTTGGTCACGGTTATCCAGATATCATCTTTAGGAGTGGACACCAGTTCGAACTTGGACTCGGCCGCCTGGCCCCCGACTCTGTGTAGTTTCAGCTGGCGTAGCAAAGTGCTGAGGAAGACAGTTGCTACGGTGTAGGCAACCCTGCGGGGGAGGCAGAAGGGGACTCGTTCGACATAACATACTTTATTATTCCTCAGCTCTCATGATTTGGCAAAACGGTCCTTACCTAAGCTCAGGACAAGCCTGATTTCCAGAAAACCCAAGCAAAGAGAAGCTTTTCGCGGTCGATTCATCGCTAAACCGGTCTGGGTCGAACCTGAATGGATCATTAAGGAAGCAGTGAGCCGTTAAACAATTGACACACGTAGTACACATACTTAACGAAAAGTATTATTATTGATCCAAACACACCTGTAAGGAATGGTCCAGGTGTCAGCATCTTTCAGAACCACTCCCAGAGCATAGATCACAAGAGTCTGAAAATAACGTTTTATTCAACATGTTCATATTTCTAATCAAATCAAATGTATTTGTATAGCCCTCTTTTAAGCAGTCACACAGAGGGCTTCACATACACCCATAGAACTGCCCCTCAACCAACCTAAACCCTCAAGGAAGACAAGGAAAAAAAAACTCCAGAAAACTAATTGGAGGAAAAATGGGAGACACCTTGGGAGGAACAATTCAGTGAGGGATCCCCTCCTCCAGAGACGGTTGGTGAAACAGAGGTGCAGAACACAGGCTTAACATAATCACACATGAAGAAAAGTGCCAATGGGTGTTGAAACACAGAAATTCAAAGTTCAACTCAGGTCAGAGTTGGCGAATGTCAGGGCAGGAATGTTAACAGTTGTTTATAATCCTAATTCTAGATATGACAGTCCCTGGTCAACACTGGGGCAGGATATTTCTCCTGTCCAGGTGTTGGGAGGGGAAAGGTCACACAGAACTGACCTCTTTAGGAATCACATGTTCATCCACTTTCCCCTCCACTTCCTGTAGTCGAGCTGCTATGGGTGTCAGTTTGGCTGTTCTCACGGTCTCATTCAGAACCTGCTGGCAGTACCTGCCAATCGACAGAAATGTGAACACATACTATGTCATAATACATGCCGACGGTCAGAAAACATGCTCTGATACAGTTCTAGTGTCTGGCTCTACCAAACGCACTGGAATTGACTCCATAATGCAGTGCACACTATAGACATAATGATTAAAGATTAAAGAAAAATGATCATTATTACCTGAGTTGAGGAATCTTGTCCAGGGAAACTGGCTCAGAACCCAGCACCTCATTAAACTCATCATACAACTTGTCCTGGATTTCCTCTGAGGCAGACAGGAAATGGACCGCCCAGATGCACACTGGGAAAATGCCCCGAAAACGGCATTGTGGGTGAGAGAGATGGAGACCACACATCAGAAAGCATTCACTAATTCCTGACGACCACCATGAGATGATGGAGTGGACACTGAGCTACGGTAGGATCGTTACTCACAGTTTGCGGTGATGACGCATCCAGCAAGAGTGAACACCATGCTGTCCTCCATGATCTGGAACAATAACCACATGAGCTCAGTGGTTAGAGCATTTGACTGCAGATCAAGCAGGTTTGAATCTTCCTCCCTTAGGAGGATAGCGTCTGCTAAGTGAGCACATTAATGGATGTATTCAATACTGAAAACTCAGAGGGCTTTTTCTTCAGGGCACCTGTGTGTCTGTGAGGCTGGACTGCAGAAGGCTGTCCATGAACACTTCCTGGCTGCTCTGAGCCTTTCTCTCCCGGGCCACAGACAGAAGCACTGACTCCATTTCAGCTCGTGCTGTGAAACAATCACAATCAGTAAAACTTAGAAAATATAACTGAAAACTGAAACCAATATCAACGCTCTGAGTGTATGATCCACAGAGCTGAAGAAGCCAAAGAAACAACATATTATACTTAAAGTAAACTTCCGAAGTGCAACTACAAACTCTGGTCCTCTCTCACCACTCTGATAGTGTCCTTTCCTGCTGGTACTACTCTCCAGGGAACCATCCAAGTAGCCTTTACCGATCTCTGACCACACCTGGAGGACCAAACAGCCTTAGATAAAAACCACCTGAGGCGAGAGATGAACAATTATTTTGAATTACCCAAAAATGGCGTGTTTGTGTGCGTTTGTGCTGCCATCATTAAATCGCTCACTGCGTCGTGGTTCTTGCGGAAGCGGATGACCTCGGCATCATCTCTGAAGCGCTCCCCCAGAGCAAGGGGAGTGATGGCCTTCATGGCCAGCCCCAGGAGGTGGGCACAGAGGGGGGTCTGCTGCCCTTCAGGGAACGACTGCCACTTCCCCACTAACTCCTCCACCAGCTGGAGGGAGGACAAACACATTAAACGACAGACAGACGTTTGACTTACAAACAGCGATGCGGTTGACAAAACACAGTAACATTTTACATTCAGGCTACATTTACATTTAGTCATTTAGCAGACGCTCTTATCCAGAGCGACTTACAGTAAGTACAGGGACATTCCCCCCGAGGAAAGTAGGGTGAAGTGCCTTGCCCAAGGACACAACGTCATTCGGCACGGCCGGGAATCGAACCGCCAACATTCTGATTACTAGCCCGATTCCCTAACCGCTTAGCCATTTGACTACATGAACTACAGTGTAGCCTAGCTACAGTAACGATAGTGTAGCGCCGCCCGAAACACAAACCTTGAGCAACGTAGAGAAGTTGTTCTTCAGCGTGTTGTTGATGGCGTTCTCATACACCTTCTTCCGTAACACAGCCTCACTGGCTCCCCCAACTCCTCCTGACTGGTATCCCAGCAACGACTTCAGCATGGTTTCAAAAGTGTCCGCTACAGGCAGGGGTAACCGAGGAAGTTGGGATGGAGTGGGGAGAAGATGAAAGACCCAGTTACTAGAACATTGATCAACGTGAAGACGTATTCCTATCAACATAGGGAGTCAGGTGGCTGAGCGGTTAGGGAATCGGCCTAGTAATCAGAAGGTTGCCGGATCGATTCCTGGCTGTGCCAAATGACGTTGTGTCCTTGGGCAAGACACTTCACCCTACTTGCTTCGGGGTGGAATGTCCCTGTACTTACTGTAAGTCGCTCTGGATAAGAGCGTCTGCTAAATGACTAAATGTCTAAATGTAACATGTCTGTATCCATAATATCCTAGACACTTAACGCATACATGATGAGTGAGAAACAGGCTTGACATCTGTCTCCTGTACTTACTGGTCCTGTTTGGGTTAATGTGCTGCCTGAGCTGTTCCACTGCCGCCAAACTGACGACAGGACGACTCCCGAACCAGAAGGAGGCCACGGGGCCAAACTGGTCATGCAGACTGTCCAGGAACTCATGTAGACTGCCTCGGTTTACAATATCTTGGAGGTTCCCATCCCTATGGGGGGAAAAGCAAAATGGTTTATACTAGACTAGTTCTCCGAGATTTTAGGGAGTTGTTTTCCCCTTGTCTTCTATGTAACTGCAAAGCTATGGAAGCAAATCTGTGACAATGTTTTGAATTTTAAATGGAATGGAATACTTAATATTGAATACTTGTGATTTCAATGTAAAAAAAAATTGGATCCAAAAATTCTAGCTTCAGATATTCAAATATAACTAAATTCAGGCTGGTCAAATTCGAATGGTAGAAAGGTAAATCAAATATATTTATTTGATTTCAAATATATATGTGTATATATATATATATATATGCTCATATTTATTTGATTTCACCAACGACATGATGGTGGTACAGATAGTGAGAGCTTTGATACTTACTTTTCCTCTGTTGGGCTGAGACCCGGTATTCCAGACACCCGTCTTGACGACTGCGGAAAGAAAGAATACTCTAGTGATGAAGTTTAGAAAGTAATGCTGCTTGTCTGGTTTCTATAACTTCATATCTCAGACCAAGTCTTGCGTTGCAGCATTCCTATTGTCAAATTTGGCAGAAGCATTTGGGAAATGTCTGATTGCTTGATACGTAGCCTATAACTCTCAACACACTGACAGAACTGGAGTGGCCAGAAAGTATATTGGCATGCTGTGGCTAGTTAGTTGCCAGAACACATTTGTTTGGCCTCTTTTATAGTAGCAAATGGCAACAAGTGTTAGTACAGCTAACATAATAGGTATTGCCAACCATACACTTGCAGACAGCGCTAGACAGTTAGAGGCCAAACTAGCTAACCAGCTAGCATGCTGTTGTCGGAAACTGCATCTGTGATTGTTTACATAAGTTAATACGCTAATTAAAATACTTACCGGATATAGATACAAAACCGCCCCAACTAAAATTATAACAAAAGTAACGGCGAAAATGGCAAAGTCCAGCATGATTGTTTATATGACTCACAAAACTTTTCGTAACTATTACATTGACACTGTATTTCTTGCAGCGACTACCACGTACACACGGGTTCCATCACGTCGTCTTTGTTTGACTAGCTGGGACTGAAAAGGCAGTAATAATAAATAGTGAACACGGATGAGCTAGAACCGGGATTAAATAATTTAACGGTATTTGTGTACTTTTTATGATCCTTATTGATTGAATGTGCAGACGTCGCGGTGCATCCTTGCAACTACTAATATTGAATCAGTTTCAATACGTTGTACTTTGATACATTTTATTACAAAATTGGACATAAAACGTATTTTAGAAGAAAATCTTTTTAGAAGAAATTCCCACGTCTTCCATTTATCATACAAAATCAACTTCACATTCAATCACATTTTCTAACAAAAAATACAGTATAAAAGAATATGTGCAACACAAAAACAATAACTATTTAAGCCGTCTGTGGTTTCTCCTCAGGTTTCTCTGGGTCTATCTTCATTGCCGCCAGGAAACCTTGAAGAGACAAAGAGGAACATGTATTTGGTGTTTTATAAAAATCTAAATAAAAACAATAAATTCAGTGTCATTGTCGATTTGGTATTTAATGATACATATGAAATATGAAGTACTTTCATTCTTTCTCTTTCTTACATGCTTTCTTGATTCCATCCATCCTCCCATCCCTCCCTTCCTTCCTTCCTCTTCCCTCCCCATCCATCCATCCTGTGACCTGTTGCCATGCTCTGTTGCCATGGCCATGCCCTGTTGCCATGCCCTGTTGCCATGCCTACTTTCAGTGTAGTCCATCTCGGGGCGTGTGGAGATGAAGATCCAGGCCAGCCCCACCAGCAGAGCCACCACCAGGTTGACCATCACCCAGGGGTGTAGGACCTGCTGCTCGGACCCAGGGGGCCTGGGGGAGGGGGGCAGGGAGGAGGAGAGGAACCTCAATCACACAGGGTTCATCAACAGTTCATAACTGTAGAACTACCCACTTCTGATCCTTGATCTTCTGATGCACTATTCTATTAGCACTTTACTGTGCGTCGCTATGAAAACTGTGTAAAAATATTAGACCCCCCGGCCCCCCCCCTCATACGTCTCTGGATTATTATATCCTCACCATAGTGTTTGATTATAAGTTGAGTAAAGGTTGATGCGATCACTGGTCATCTGCTGGCTGAGAGAGAGGACAAGAGCAGAGAAATACACTGCAGAGGAGAGAGGAGGAGGAAGGAGAGAGGAGAGAAAGAAGGGAGAGAAGAGAGGAGGAGGAAGGAGAGAGGAGGAGAGGAAGAAGGGGAGAGGAAGAGAGGAGGAGAGGAAGAGGGGGAGAGGAAGAGAGGAGGAGAGGAAGAGGAGGAGAGGAAGAGGGGCAGAGGAAGAGAGGAGGAGGAAGGAGAGAGGAGGAGAATTATAAGGTTAAGCATTTTTGTCTAACAAAGTTGCTGTTTGAAGTGCCAATCCAGGGGATCACACAGGAAGAGATTACAGCTTAGAAGGCAGTAACAACCTGCCTACTGTCTGGTAGATTAGAACCGTCTGGGAAACATTCACACTTACAGAATGAGGCTAAAGCAACCGGGTCCAGAGTAACAAACTCTTTGATAGCCGTTGGGCCGTTTGCCAGGTTGACCCTGAAAACACAAGAGAATTCCAGTACTACCTGACACTGCTCCTTCACAAGGACATTTCAAACACACACACAAGTTCAGTTTACTATCCTAATAGGGCCCGACCTTTCCCTCCCATGACTGTGTTCACTCTAACCCTTAATGTAACACTAATTCTAACCATTAAACCCTTAAACCCCCTGACAAAAGAATCTGAAGTTGTCTGAAGTTGAATCTGAAAAAGGCCCCCCAAGGTCAGGTTTTTCATGTTTCACTAAACTTGTGAGGACATCTGGTCCCCACAAGGGTGGGTAAATAAGACCACACACACACACACACACAACTTACCTGTCAAAGGCAGACACAGTGCTGATGGCCAGCAGCAGGAACAAAAGGGACTGGGCGGGATATGCCAGGGTGTGGTACTGCAGCAGCAGGTTAGGCAGGGCGGTCAGCTGCCGCCCGGCCAGAACGTACACGATGATGATGTTCCACACTGCGTAGCCTGCCAGGAACCCGTGGCAGAACAGACCAAGAACCCTGCACAGGACCAGAGGAGAGATGACACGGGCACACATGTAAAGATACACAAAGACAACACACAGAACAATGTTTCCTAGTCTATGAAACCTATCTATGTATCTATGGACGTATCTATCTATCTATCTATCTATCTATGGATGGATCCCTCCCTCCCTCCCCCCCTCCCTCCCCCCCTCCCTCCCCCTCTCCCTCCCTCTCTCCCTCCCTCCCTCTCTCCCTCCCTCCCCCCCCTCCCTCCCTCCCCCCCTCCCTCCCTCCCTCCCTCCCTCCCTCCCTCCCTCCCTCCCTCCCTCTCTCCCTCCCTGTGGCGATGGTCTCTCTACCTGAATCCAGAGTGCACCTTCAGAGAGACGTCCCTGGTGGTCCATATGGGCTGGATCTCCATGTAGTGGCTGTCGGTCTGATCGCTGGTCTTCAGTCGCTCCGAGCGGTCAGCCGGCTGAAAGCGCTCTGCAGAAGAACCGGTCACCATGAAAAACGACCTCACGCAGAGCTCAGGGACTTCAAACACACTGTACAGCATGTCACAGTGGATAAAAGCGTCTGATAAATTAATCAAATGTAAAGGTAAAACAGTACATTTATTGAGCCTCACCTTGTTTACCTATACATCGGATATGTGTATTTCCTATCCTTTGTTATGGCTACAATGTTTGTGTCTTGTGTTTCATCTCAGTACTGGTTTGTTGTAAGTCAGAATCTAAATGTAAAACTGGGCCAAAAGATTGACTAAATCCAAGATGGAGTCAACAGGAAGTAGCATCACAGAGCTACTCACTGGTCCTCTCCACAAACATCTTCCCCACCGGCTGGCTCTGACCCAGAGGGGCGGAGAACAGGGAATGGTGGGGGATGGGCGGCTGGCCATCGCTGATGATGTCATCCTCCTCGACGTCCAGATCCTCCGTATACTGAGGCTCGATCCCCTTGGGCTTCCTGAAGACAACCAGGAGGAGAGAGAGAGACAGAGAGAGACAGAGACAGAGGGAGAGAGGGAGAGACAGAGAGAGAGCGACAGAGAGGACAGTGAGAACCTCGCTGTGGGAGCGTAACTGTGGGTAACCGTGGGTAGTGAGCGTGACAGTTCTTCTGATATCTCGTACTTCTTCTTTTTTGGTTTCTTGACGACTTCCTCCCCGTCCGTGTTCTGATCTGCACTGCCCCCGTTGACCAGGTCGGCCTGATCGTCCTCCAGATCTGAGACAAACACAAACACTGTCACCACATATGCATACATGGATGGGCTGAGAGAGAGAGAGAGATGTACAAGAGAGACAGCAGTGAAGAGAGATGACAGTGAACATATCTCTAACAAACAAAAAATTATCTAGACAGAGCAGCAGGAGGAATGATAGGAAAGCAGGGGGTCACTGCACTGGTCGGTTACTAAATTACTGTAATATTATTTAAATTAAAATACAACCCCACCTATAGTGGCAGCTTTTTTCTTCCTCCTCCTCTTTTGAGGTGCGCCCTCAGGGTCAGGGGTCACGGGCCTACTGGCCTGCGACGCCCTGCGACTGTTTACACCCCCCATCTCCATCCCAGGGTCAGCTGAAAATAAACATTGAAATACAAATCACTGGCCTATTTATCTGTTCTCTTCACAGAGAGAAGAGTGATCCGTGTGTGCAGTGAACTAGGGTGAAGATTAGGAGCACAGACAGTTTGACCAGATTTCTAGATCAAGATGTTATGTATTCATTTATTCAGATGTTTTTATCCAAGGTGAGGTACACTACAGGGGGGATTGAACCTGGGATTCCTTGATATGCAGTCAAATGCTCAAACCACAGAGCTTTATTAGACCTCTTGATCTGTAATCCAGTCTCTGACACTGATCTGTAGCAACCCTCTCTCATGGTGCAAAGTGCTGATGACTGCAGGGGGGTGATGTGATATTAAACGCACCCTCTGGGTCATCCACACTGTCCACTCCTCGTTTCACCTTCTTCTTCTTGTTCTTAGGTACCGGCACGTCATCTACACAGGAGACACAGCATGATGATGACTCCTGATTATTCAATATGTCTAAGAGATTCATGGTGAGATTATAAAATGGTTAAAGCTACAAATGGTTTTTTAATAGTCAACTCACCACCGGCATCTTGGCTTAATTTGCGCATGTACCGTACATGAAAAAATGAAAGATAAAAATGAAATTATAATACATTAAGTTATATCTTAAAATATTTATAATATGACCTCTGAATTGGGACTCACCTTGGCATAGGAGGCAAGGTACGCTGTCCACGCTGATAAATAGAAATATAATTTCTGGTTAGATATACAACAAAGTAGACATTTTATTCATGTTTTATGCATGTTTGTTTTGCCCTGTGAAGTGGCTGTTACATCATATACACAGGGCTAAGGACTCAAGCTACTATATATGTCACACAAACAAAATCAGTAGTGTAGAACCAAGTAAAAACTGCTTTTCCTACTTTGCAATTTATATGTACTGAATTCAGTGGTAATCACTGGTTACAGCTTGATTTTACGTGCCAAATCACAATCAAATGACATATTTTCAAAGGGATCAGTGATCGCCAATACACTTTACTGCCAAGGTGGATTTAAATGGATGCCACAAACAACAGTAAACAAATCACTAGCCCTAAACACAAAATTAATAATTTACACACTGACTAAACCAGACTAGCAGAACTAACCGAACACTAAGATGCCTACTAATTAACTCACCAACAGTTTTCTCGCCATATTAGTCAAGTATAAAGGAAGGGCGAAGGATATTCTTGTGTCACTGCCTTGTTGACTGTCTAATCCTGAGCTAAATTTACTAACATACATCTGCCAAGGCATCGGGATTACCAAGACATCAGATAACCGATCATCCTAGCCAAGTATAAAAATAGTATTTTCTGCAACGTTGGAATTGACCGCAATGTATTAAGTTGTTGGAACAGTTCCAAAACGTATTTTTAAAATAGTTAATTTAACGTTGGATATTTCATATCCACACATTGCTACTACATTCAGCTAAGACTGTTTGCAACCTGCCACAAGTCTAGGGATGGAGCCTGGACATCATCATCATGTTCCAGGCAGTAGCCTACCTGTGGGATAGGCGGCAAATCCCTTCGTCGCGTGCTCTGTGCCTTGAGAACATAAAAAAAACAGGGGCCGTTAGTTTAAGGAGCTATTATTTTGTAATTGTTTGTACAATTACAGTAGCGTAAGGGGTCCCATTATCGTCCACCTAGCTCTCGACGCTCGTTAGAAATTTTACCAAAATGTCGTTATAATACAAATTCAAAATGTTATGTCACAGCATTGTACTTTAATATATAGATACACACCTATATTATAACATTCCGGTTTTGAAATCCAATCAGGATATGCCTAGAAATGTTACCTTCCTGATTTTAGCAGTTAGTCAGGGGGTCCCATTATCGTCCACCCAACCACTTTCAATGGAGAAATGTCAGTTTGACGCTGCGGAAGGCAGATGCTACACATACGGTTTGAGAGCGTATTTAGATACTCAAATCTCAAAGTAAGAAGCTGTCATTTGGTGTGCAGCAATATAAGATGTGTACATATCGATAAGTTACTTTCTTTCGTTGCTGCTGCATATCTTCTTTAAGAAATTAACGGAAGAAACGGTTGTGGACGATAATGGGGCCCCGAACGTTGGAGATTTAGAGTGGACGATAATGGGGCCCCTTACACTAGTGGTATCACTTAGAATTCGTATGTTACCTTAGAATCTCCGGTATCCATATCTAAAATAGGACGATGCCACAACGTGGTGGTTGGCTATCAAAATAATGAATAGATTGATAGATTGATGCAGTAGTAGCTTGCTGCTTGTAACTTCTACATACTGGTTGCCACGCGGTTGTTTACCCAACCTTGTTTATGTTCCGCACGTTGCTATCGCTGTTTTGGTGGTAACGTAACACATTTACTTCCTGTATGTGAGGTCTTCGAAATAAAAGTCCTGATATTACGTCCCCCGATTAATTTCCAACGGCAACGAAGTAACAAACACGTTTTCAAATTGACATGGGTCATGGCTATTCCTTTATGCAAATGTTTAATCTCCCATACATATATATGTTACTGTCTGACACTTAAACACAGTGCAAAAGGCAGTTTATTCCTCTCTAAACAGTCTGTATAAACTGGCTACATAACTTCCCACACACTCTCCTCATGCGGACCGCGGAATGGGGCGGGGTCGATGACCGATGGGCGGGGTTAGGATCCCATTAAGACAAAGAGCACCATCTGCTGGACACACGTAGCAGTTACAAATTGTTGGTTTTGAATTCACCTCTTTAAAATTGAACAATAAAATTCTGGGGCCGGTTGCACAAAACACCTTAAGTGCTTCCCAGGTGCTTAACAGGTGCTTCCCAGGTGCTTCCCAGGTGCTTCCCAGGTGCTTAACAGCCTAGGTGTTTCCCAGGTGCTTAAGGAAAATCTTAACTTAAGGTGTTTTGTGCAACCGGCCCCTGATCCACAAATCGGGTCAAATGTTTTCGACTAATTTTTTTTAAATTCAAATGTATTCCATTCCAATTTCTTGACTCCAGTTGTTTCGATCAACATTTTTTCACCTCTAATTTTTTCTACTTAAATTTTTTCAACTAAAATTTCACCATTCGTATAAGCTTCTGCTAAGTCATTTTGCACTGTCTGCCTCCCTCTTGTTCAGACCTGAGGAACCTAGAGGGGGGAGCAGGGGAGAAGGTGTGTGTTTACTTGCAGGATGACAGGTGTTTGGTTCTGGATACTGCCGGGCCCTGCCCAGGGTAATTACCATCCAAAGGTCAGTTACGAGCACCTGCATGCTTCAGTGAAGAGTGAACGTTTAGCATCTCCATGGGAACAGAAGCAGGCTGCAAAGATTCCAACTGAACATCCTCCAGGAATAGCAAAGCCAAACCCTTGACAGCTGGAGTAGGATTGGCACATGACTTTGGACTGGGTGACTGTGGGAGTGGAAAGGAAATGTTCTGGTTAATTATCGGTCAGGGACGGTACTTGTCCTCTGGTCTGAGTTCCTGTGTCAGCCCATCACAGGACCACATCAGCAAGGTTAATGTGTACACCATACCATACTGGTTGTCTGTTTAACACACAGAGAGACTGGGAGACAGACAGACAGACAGACAGACAGAAAGGCAGGCATTATACTCATCTAATAAACCATTCAGTCTACATGCATCAACAAGGTAATCTACAATGAAGATTTAGCTGTGTGAATCTGCCAACCACCTGCCTGAGTGTGCTTGTACATCTCAGCTGATAGGTCACTTCCTGAAAGCCCACCATTGTCCAGGGAACCGAGCTGGGATGCCCCGCGTCAGCTCCTGGAACATGATTGGTCAGGTGGGACAAGGCTGGTGTTGATAGGTCCAGGGTTAATGTTACACCCGGGTAATGCTGCACGTCGATTGGCTCGTTCAGATTCCTGTTAGGTCACATGGGATTAATGTGTGCACAGAGCGATTCCGCTCCTGACGGCACAGGCGTCTCTAACACAGCCTGTCACTGCTGCCTTTGCTACAGTAAAGATGTTCTTAACACTTGGAAGACTTTCGAAAGAGAAGACTGGCGAATAACTTGTGTTTGACAGCTGTGTTTTGTCTTTTTGAAGCCCTATACTAAACTGTTATGACTGAAGCAGGTTTAGTGAATCATTGTCCATAATGATTCACTCTTGACCACTACAGGGAACTCTTGGTCAACTGAGCAAATAACAGTTTGAGATCATTCCATAAGTGTACACCTATAGAAATAGCAATCACCTTGCTCAATGTTGTAATTCAGTAATCTGGCTACATTTTTCAGCATCTGTGTAACCCTGTACCTCCCCTTCCCCCCCCCCCCCCGCCTCCCCTCTCTCTCACTTCAGAGATATCCTTCTCATTTACATCAAGCTCTGTGTCGTCCTTTTTTTTTATTAATCAAATTTGTTTTGTGTTTTGGTTACTTTTTCCCAGTGTTGGGAAATCTAGTGTTACTAGATAGGAGTTATTGTTTTCTGTTGTAATTTGTTTAATTCTGTTTGGTGTTAGTAAAGATGGACTGAGAAGGAGGTGTGCCGGGTGGTAACTGGTTTGCTAATCTTAGATTAACAAACCAGTCTCTCTCTGTGTCTCTCTCTCTGTGTCTCTCTCTCTGTGTCTCTCTCTCTCTCTCTCTCTCTCTCTCTCTCTCTCTCTCTCTCTCTCTCTCTCTCTCTCTCTCTCTCTCTCTCTCTCTCTCTCTCTCTGTGTCTCTCTCTGTGTCTCTCTCTGTCTCTCTCTCTCTCTCTCTCTCTCTCTCTCTCTCTCTCTCTCTCTCTCCCTCGTTCTCCCTCTCTCTCTCTCGCCCCCTCTCCTCCCCTCTGTGTTTTTGTTCTACTCCTGTTCTCGCTCCTTCATGTGCAGACGGTGCATACTTTACATGGGGCTGTTCAGTGTGTGTGTCTGTGTGTGTGTGTGTGTGTGTGTGTGTGTGTGTGCGTAGTCAAGGACGTATCCTCCCCTGAAGCAAAAGAAAGTCATTAGAAATAAAGACCAGGAAAGAAGAGAGAGAGGAGAGAGAGAAGAGAAAGAGAGAGGAGCGGAGAGCGACCAGTGAAGACTCGTGTGAGAGGGTAAGCACATCCAAACAAACTTGATCTGGGAACTCAAACCTTGTCGTTTAAGACAAAGATGGGAGGGCAACTGAGAGGCTGATCTTAGTTTCAGGAAATCCTCCAGCAGCGTGTCTGTGCTCTGAGAGAATTGTGATTTAACTTTGAACTTGCTTCGAATTTGAGGTACTTATTGCTGTGTAGCTTTTGGTAACGAGATTGCTTGAGAGGATATTAACATTGTTTTGAATTCCAAACAATTAACGTGATCTTTAAGTCGTTTGACACATGCTACATGTCAAATACAGAACAACCAGAAACACACATACACACGCAGCAAAAGTCAATATTTAAAATCCAGTTGTACATTCGAAAAGACAACGATTGGTTGTGTCATGTATATTTTGAAACGAGAGGATCTCCTTTATTTATCTTCAGTGAGCTGTCTGTCATCACCTTAGGGAGAGTGCAGCCTTTGACAAACACGACAGGAGTCCAACACAATAGCGGCTCCTGAGTGTGTGTGTGATGGATGCAGGCTGCTCACCTGCTGTACCATCACATGTTGTGTGTTTGTACAGCGTGTGCAGCGTGTGCAGCGCCTACATACGGCTCTGGGTGTTCCGTGACGCTGTCTTGAGAGGGCAGCTACTGGGTCACGACTGATGCACGGGTAGAAACCAGCGCTGTCTCCCTGGAGATGGGAAGTTCACCAAACAACACACATCTCTTGCACCTTTAAGGGATTTGATTATTCTAATGTATTTCAATTGCGGTGTGTGGAAAGGACATCCAACTTTCTGCATGGGTACATGTTGTTCTAATGAACCCTAAACACACCCTGATGAAGGTTTTTTTTTCCATGTCTCAGTTCAGTGGTAGCATGCTAAACTTCAAGCAGATCATACACAGAGATAGACTTTGACTTCACTGTTTAATTCTACACGAGTGGCTGGGTTGACGACACCATGGCGACGGCTGGGCGTCCAGGGTATTATGGGTTGTTAGGCTGACGAATAGTCCCTGGGCTCAAAACACTTAATATCCCCATCAGGTTCACCGCCTTTAAATATCATCTTTTTCCACTGACACCATATCGACTTAGTGTTTCCTGATGCTTAAATGACGTCATTTAAACGTTTTCTTCTAATACACGGTAAATGGAAAGTTCCGAGAGAAAGCCGTAACTTGCATCAGCTTCATCTTCTGAAAGCGCTACATTCCAGGGAGCTAAAAGTACACAATGTTTTTATAGCATGTATAAAATGCCGGAGGGTTTCGATGTTTTGAGTTCACAGAGTTGGTAAGTGTCTCCCTAGTTGTTGTTTGGCTTGAGGGGAGCTTAAGGTGGCCAGGAACTCCATATATGGGTCTTCCTTTTCCTCTGCCCTGAGGGGGAAACCCTTTAGATATAACACCAGAAGAAACACAGAACTCATGACGTCTGTGCGCTCATTCCTTAGTCACTGTATTTTTGGGCTGGCGTACAAGGCTGGAGGTGTCTGCTGTGAGACGTGTGTGTCAGACCAGGAGAAGTGAGAATATCCATAGTGTGTCTCTGATGATGCCCTGGTTGGGCTGTGCCCTGGGTAGGCAGATCCTGTGGCAGCCAGTGGGGTAGGATTTCACCAGAGACAGTGGCCTGCTGTTCACTATTGTTGAGGGCTTTTCAGGGTAGATCTCTTTTCAGGACTACAGAACACAAGGCTTTCAAAGCTCCGTGTGAGTGCCCTGGTTTGGGGTGTTTCAGTCCAGTGTTCTGTACAGCTACACGCCCTCCCCTGTTCTGGACTGCTACACACCTTCCCCCAGAGGTGTCGGATAGTTGAAGTTCAGGACACAAGGCTTTCATACCCTTCTGCTGTTTCGTGAGTTCAGTCTGCCTGCAGGGTCAGTGTCTTGCTGAGAGATGGATTGGATGTTGCCGGGCACACTTGGTGCTTTGGCAAACCTCTGCTCTTTACTGCCTTTCATCCTCCTCTTTCAGACCTTTTGTGTGTGTGTGTGTGTGTGTGTGTAAGGAGTGAGGGGGGTGGTGGGGGGAGCAGAGATGAGTCTGGGAAAGGTCAATCTCATGCCACGTTTAATTTGTCTCTTATTTAGTTTATACCACGTCGCGTCATCGCTGGATTGCTAGGCAACTCCTGTTGAAGTGCAGGCCCAAAGTCAACACTGATGATGACAGACCTGCTTTAGTTCATTCTACAGGGTGGGGATTGCAAGCTGAAAGAGGAACTATAGGTTGATACTGAAAATAATGTCAGAGTGACATGCAGTAGGGTAACCTTTAGATCAAACCTTAACCTTAATCTTTTGACTGGTGAAACACGACTAGTTTGTGAGTGCAGTAAAAATAACGTCACCTTGAATACTACAGAGGAGTAAATGAAATGGTGGTAATAATTGTATCATGAACTATAATATCTAGATTGAGAAGGCTTATCCACTCATTCAAGTTCAGATGATCTTGAACAACTTCTTACTGCTTAAGCAATGCCACTTATCTGATTGAATAAGTTACACACAAGGCCAAATGTTCAAAAATGCAAACTATGTCTGCAGTGTAGGGTGAGGCAGGAGCAGGTCTGTGTGTGTCAGGTCAGACGGTGTGTTGAAGCCACTCCTGAAAGCACACTTTGTTCAATAAAGGTGCTTGAGAACAAAAACCGTCTTGAGAACTAGAACACCTCTCCTCTGTGACTTTGAGGACTGTTGCCATGGACACTGGAACCCTGCGCCCGTCCGTCTCTTACCGTCCTGTGTTCCCTGACAGGGCTGCTGTGGTGGATCAACAGCCAACCTGCCCCATGGAGGGCAGCGGAGGGGCAGTGGAGGGGAGTGCAGATGATCATGCAGGTAGGCCGGCCTGAGCCGTCTTCTTCTTCAATAACATCTACAGGTGATATTGTTTTCTGTCCATAACCACGATGGAGAGAAACACGGAGGTCAGGGTGAAGGATGATCAGGTCCTGTCTCTTCTGCCTACTTTGTACATGATATTTCTCATGCAGTCCGTCTACTCAGTACTGCCCTTCTCACCAGCCTTTCACTCTGACTGTGCGGTGGTTCTCCCAGGGAAGAAGAAGTCTCGTTTCAAGCTGCTGAAGAGCCGTCTGTTCAGCCGTCTGAAGAGGAAGGAGAACCAGATGCTGATGAAGTCCAGCCAGTCCGCTGGAGATGTCGGCGCTCGGGGCGGCAGCGAGGGATTCTCAGACTCCGAGGAAGACTGCTTGTAAGTGTGTGTGATTTACCTGTCAGATTTCACTTGATAAGATCTCTTAAAGTAACGTGTCGTCAACTTACTAGATGAGCCATTTAGTCTAGAAGCAAGTACAACTAGATTCAAAATCTAAAAACAAGATGATCACACTCAGATATCGTTTCTGTAGACGCTGAACTGTGAACTTTGAACTTTGAACTCAGGGACCCAGCTGGAAGTCTCGGGTCCAGAGCCCTGTCGCACGACAGCATCTTCCTGGCTGACCAAGCCCAGGGCCCGGCGGAGCCGGCGAGGGTCCTGTCCCAGGAGAACGTCCAGGGGAAGATCCGAGCCCTGCAGCTAAAACTGCAGCAGCAGAACATGCGCCTGGGCCCGCCCCCGCTGTTGATACCCGGGAAGAGAACGGAAGATTCCGGAGCCACCTCGGAGGACGACGGTTTGCCCCAGAGCCCCCAGGACATGTCCTTCCATGACAGGGCGGGGCCACGCTCCCCCTCTAAGGTGACAGTGAAGGGCCCTCTCTGTGGTCCTCACCAGGGGCACCATGAGGGGGGGGGGGGGTGAGGAGGTTCGGAGGGCCCTGGGCCCGGCAGAACCTCGTACTTTCCTGTCTGATTTTCATTTTAGGGCCCAGAGTACAAGTTAGTCAGGAGGCCCAGAAACCCTAGCGGCTCCTCTGCTCCTCACACACGGGTGTTTTTGTTATGACCATGATCTTGTGCTGCTTCCTGGTCGACTGACCTGAGTCTCTCCCTTCTCCTCCCCAGCTAACCGAGTCTTACAGACATCACAGCTCTCTGAGTTTAGCAGGGACAGGAAGTGAGGAGGACGAGCAGGTAATGCAGCTTCCTGTGTGTGTGTGTTTTAAAAGCACGCAAGAGAACCTTCACATCTCCAACAAACAAAAACCCAAAGCTCGTCCAAGAATCAACTGTGTGCAACCAGGAAGTGTGTTTATTCCCTCTCCTCAGTGGTCCTCACAGCCCTCCTCCCGGCCTCTCTCTCCGGCCCCGCCCGGCCTCGCCCGCCCTGCCCCCTCCTCCGAGCAGGAGGTCTCCCCAGGAGTAGACCTCACCAGTCCACTCCAGTACGCTCCCAGTCTGGACAACTCTGCTGCGCGCCACCGCATGTCCGTCAAGCCCAGGAACCAGAGGGCCAGCGCCAAGGGAAGGAAAGGGCCCGCGGTGAGATTCACACCACACGACGTCATGTCACATGACGTCATGTCACACCACACTACGTCATGTCACACCACACAACGTCAAAGTATTTTTCGGAAGTCATAATCAAGCAGACAAGGCAGCAAACAGTCACAGAAGATACGACAAGCTAAGCAGTGTGTGGGTGCTGTGTTGCGCTAACAGCGCTAACTATTGCAGGTCGTTTAGTTATTGCTTGATTTAGCTACTGTGTTTAACTGTTCCTGTGTTCCTGTGTGTTTCTCAGAGGGCCAGCAGGCCTCGCTCGGAGAGCCTGAGCGATCTGGACCTGGCTCTGCCCGAGGGAGAGGAGGACAGAGAACCAGAGGGAGAACCGAACGCAGCACCTGACAGAGAACCGGAGAGAGAGGAGAGAGCGGAGGAGGGAGAGAGAGAGAAGGAGATGGCCGCCGGGACCCTTACTGAAGAGCAGTTCTACTCCCCTGCCTCGAAGAAAGACAACGTCCCTGTCGAGCCTTCCCCCTGGTGAGGATGTGGTACTGCAGACAACGTCCTCAGAGCCAGAGAGGAAAGTGACCACCAACCCTCTCTTCCTCCAGACCATGCCTCAGGAACCAGGTGTCCCCTCAGCAGAACCCAGTAGGGCCAAGAGTCCCACACCCACCTGCCCCACTTCCACACCCAGCTGCCCCACTTCCACACCCAGCTGCCCCACTTCCACACCCAGCTGCCCCACTTCCACACCCAGCTGCCCCACTTCCACACCCACCTGCCCCACTTCCACTCCCAGCTGCCCCACTTCCACACCAAGCTGCCCCACTTCCACACCCAGCTGCCTCACTTCCACACCCAGCTGCCCCACTTCCACACCCAGCTGCCTCACTTCCACACCCAGCTGCCCCACTTCCACACCCAGCTGCCCCACTTCCACACCCAGCCTCAAGGCTGTTGAAGAGTCCCAGAACCCCACCCAGCTGGTCCCAAGCCAGCCTGTCATGCCTCACACGATGCCTAGTCAGGGTAAGAGAGAAGTCGCTGCATGTTTAGAGCAGAGGAGTAGGTCCTTGTCCCACAAGAGAGAGTCCGCTCCTCTCAACTCGGTTTCCGGGTTCGATAACACTTCAAACACACGAGAACCGTCCTCCAGAGCGAAGGCAGGAGAGACCCCGGGAACGAGGCCTGCTCCTCGCGCTCGGGGGACAGCAGGAACCGTCTCTGCAAGGACGACAGGGGCTCCACCGGAGCGGGCTGGAGGAGCAACACCACCACCTGCTGGTCAAGACGAGGAACTGCCCGAGGGACTTCGTTCCTCTCATCGCTTCTCCGTCTCGTCAGCCAGACATCGCTCCAGGAACGGCAGAGGCGGCCACCCTGGAGCGAGGCAGGAGAAGGGGGAGAGAGAGGCAGGAGATAAGGACCAGGAAGTGAAGTCTGTTGAGGACCAGGAAGTGAAGTCTATTGAGGACCAGGAAGTGAAGTCTGTTGAGGACCGGTCCAGACAGGTGAGAGGGAGCAGCCGCCGCCCTAAAGAGAGGAGAGGAGGGCTGAAACAGCAGGAGGCCGTCCTAGGGGAGGGGGGGAGACAGAGGGAGGAGCAGAAACAGACAGAGAAGGAGGCAGCCATGATCACAGAGCAGAAGGAGGATGTAGAGGAGGAGGAGGAGGAGCGAGGCAGGAGGGGGGCTTTCGGCGTCAAGCTACGCCCCACTTCCCAGTCGGTGAAGCATCGCTCCGAGACCATCCAATCAGAGGACAGGATTAAGCGTCACAGCATTGAGGTCATGGCCACGGAGCCCCAGCCAATCAAAAAAGAGGATGAGGCCGGTTCGAAGGTCGGGAGGAAGGCAGCCGGGCCTGAGCCCGTCTGGATGTCCGTGGCCAGAGAGAGGAGCAGGACCCTCCAGCAGCACCTCACCAGCCTGGTGCCCTCAGGCGAGACCCAGGACACGCACACTCATCCTGGGGCAGCGACCCTGCCACAGCAGCCTCCGAGACAACCATCTCCAACACCACAGGCGAGGCCTCAGACATCTCAATCTTCCACCCTGCCCTCCTCATCCTCCTCGTCCTCCTCGTCGCCCTCGAGCGTGCGGGTCAGGAACAGACGGTCGCTGGGAGACAGATTGACTTCCTCTCCCTCACAAACACCAGACCACAGTACAGATGGAGTGAGTAGATATTTATTCTTTCTAGTATACATTTCTTCTTTCTCACATTTTATTGTGTGGTAATTTTTTTATATTTTTTTATTCAAATATATATATATTTTTGTATTGTGTACTTCTATTCCATATCTATCTATATAGATATATATTTATTTATCGTAAACTGTGGGGAGAACAAAACGTGGTACCAAGAATTTCCCTCCAGGTCGTACTGTGTGGTTACTGTATGTGACCAATAAACTTGATTTGATGTCAGCAGACGAGGTCCAGTGTTTCCTCTGTTCCGTCTGTGCTCCGGCTCAAGTCTCCATGGAAACGCTTCCTCTGCTGAACTGTAAACCTGACTCGTCTGCTGAACTGTAAACCTGACTCGTCTGCTGAACTGTAAACCTGACTCTGCTCTGTGTGATTCTGACTCCAGACAGAGTCTGGGAAAGGTCAAGCCAGGACTCTCAACACAAAGTCTGATGGATCATCCTCATCATCATCCTCATCACCTGGGCCAGCGCTGTCGGCCTCACAGCTGCCAGAGACTCCGAGTGATCAGCCATCTTGGATGGAAGTTGCGAGGAAGAAGGCGATGGCATGGAATGTCAAGACCATGGACTGAGGGGGGGGGGGGGGGGGCGGGTTATATTTCACTAAAGACTTCACTTCACACTACTTTGGAATTACTGTAACTAAAATATTAGTCTACTGTACTAGTATTTAGTACTGAAGTAACTGAATCTGTTTTCCCCCCCAAAAAAACGATCAAATTGCAATGAAATGTCTGATGTGTCGATCAGTAACATACCATTCAAACTAGGAAACTAAACAAAAAAAATCTTAAACTTTTCGTCGGTCACACTTTTTTTTATTATGTTTTTCGTATACAGCAAGGCTCAGATATCTGGGAGTTTGTGCATTCCAGAAGTGTTGAACTTCCTGTGCCATATCTGGTAACAGACCACGAAAACAAAACACAACAACATGAAAACACGTACCGAAAAAAAACCCCACCACAGAAGAAGACGATAGTTCAGCCATTAACCAACGAAGAAGAAGGCTCAGATAGCGTCCCCCTGTTGGTTAAGGTTAAGAATAGGGATTCGGACCCCAGGTCACAGGTCAACTGGAATTGAAGAAACAAAGTTTGCTACGATCATGGATGTTTCCGAGGCCCCAGATTAAACCAGTAACAAACAAAAGACTTTGGGCACAATAACACACTTAGTCAGAGTCCCTTGTGTAGAAAGAGGAGAGGGGGTGCGTTCAGGGAAGTCATGCGGTAGGGCCTAGTTTTTGTAATAAAACTGGCTTTGTGTTTTTGTTTTGTAAGACAAACATTATTGTATTTTTTAGACAAATCTTCTCTCCTTCTCTGAGATTCTTCTCACTTGCTACCCAGGGTGAGAAGGAACCAACCAACCAATCTTTTTACAATACATACAAAGAGATGTTGATTACGTTTAAAAGATTCCAAGAGCACAGTGCATGATTCGCTAGTTAACCCAGAACCAGAACAGGGACCAGGAAGCAGAGGACCAGGCTGAACCAGGCCTGTTACACTACCAGCCCTGGATGAAGGCCTTGAACAGACCCACATGGTGACAGGCTCGTTCAGGCAGCTAGATGAGAGTCAACCTGAAGGAAAGCAGGAAGGAATCCTCGACGAGGCCAAACATGGCTCTTGTATGTGAACAGGAGGGGACCTGATATGATGACATCACCTTGGCTAAAAGATGGACTGAGAGGGAGATGTGAGAGAGAGAGAGAGAGAGAGAGAGAGAGAGAGAGAGAGACAGAGACAGAGAGAGAGAGAGAGAGACAGAGAGAGAGAGAGAGAGAGACATAGAGAGAGAGAGAGAGAGAGAGAGAGAGAGAGACATAGAGAGAGAGAGAGAGAGACAGAGACATAGAGAGAGAGAGAGAGAGACAGAGAGAGAGAGAGAGACATAGAGAGAGAGAGAGAGAGAGAGAGAGAGAGGTATACTGTAAGATGCATGCCGTGCTGCTATCGTTTTGTCATTCCATCACTGTCTCTGGTTCTCCTTCATCTTTCCTCCTCCTCCTCCTTTCCTCCTCCTCCGCTCCATCCTTACTTCTGCTCCTCCACCTCTCGCCTGACCTCGGAGACGTAGTGGTGATCCTTGCCGTGAGCCACCTCCATGATGGCGATCGCCTGGCGAGAGGAAACAGGAAATGACACGTCGGTGACAGGAAACTGAATTAGCCTCACTGTGGCTTCAGCCCATCCTGATGTGTTTGGTACCCCCTGTCCCATGCCGTGTTCCCCCAGGAGACAGCTCTCCTCCTCACCTTCTTCAAGGCCTTCACCCCTTGAGCCTTCCTCTCCAGACCCAGGCACAGCCGGCCCAGCTTCAGGTACATGGAGGCCACGTTCAGAGAGTAGGCTGGGTAGTGGACACTACACACCACAGGGGACAGGGAGGAGAGAGGGAGGTTAGAGAGAGTGTATGAGGGAGGGAGAGAGAGAGGAGGGAGAGAGAGGCAGAGAGAGGAGGAGGGGGGAGAGAGAGAGGCAGAGAGAGGAGGAGGGGGAGAGAGGTAGAGAGAGGAGGGGAGAAAGAGAGAGGCAGAGAGAGGAGGAGGGGGAGAGAGAGAGAGAGGCAGAGAGAGGAGGAGGGGGGAGAGAGAGAGAGAGGCAGAGAGAGGAGGAGGGGGGAGAGAGAGAGAGGCAGAGAGAGAGGAGGGGGGGGAGAGAGAGGCAGAGAGAGGAGGAGGGGGGAGAGAGAGAGGCAGAGAGAGGAGGAGGGGGGAGAGAGAGAGGCAGAGAGAGGAGGAGGGGGGAGAGAGAGAGGCAGAGAGAGGAGGGGAGAGAGAGAGAGGCAGAGAGAGGAGGAGGGGGGGAGAGAGAGAGGCAGAGAGAGGAGGAGGGGGGAGAGAGAGAGAGAGGCAGAGAGAGGAGGAGGGGGGAGAGAGAGAGGCAGAGAGAGGAGGAGGGGGGAGAGAGAGAGACAGAGAGAGGAGGGGAGAGAGAGAGAGGCAGAGAGAGGAGGAGGGGGGAGAGAGAGAGGCAGAGAGAGGAGGAGGGGGGAGAGAGAGAGAGAGGCAGAGAGAGGAGGAGGGGGGAGAGAGAGAGAGAGGCAGAGAGAAAGCGTGTGAAAGAGAGACACGTCACAGCGCTGAAGCATAATTCCCAAGTTCTTTAATCTTGATGTTTGAGTGATGGCGATATCATCAACAACAGCGACGCCCATCTGGCATACGGACTGCCTGCCAGTACCATCCAGAACATTCCCTCCAAACTGCCTGGGCGTGTGTGTCGTGAAGCTAACAGCATGGGGTGGTACCTCCAGGGGGTTCCTAACCTCCAGGGGGCTTCCTAACCTCCAGGGGATTCCTAACCTCCAGGGGGCTTCCTAACCTCCAGGGGGGTTCCTAACCTCCAGGGGGGCTTCCTAACCTCCAGGGGGCTTCCTAACCTCCAGGGGGGTCTGAGGGAGGTGCTGATGGGGGTTCCTAACCTCCAGGGGGGTCTGAGGGAGGTGCTGCTGGGGCTTCCTAACCTCCAGGGGGGTCTGAGGGAGGTGCTGCTGGGGCTTCCTAACCTCCAGGGGGGTCTGAGGGAGGTGCTGCTGGGGCTTCCTAACCTCCAGGGGGGTCTGAGGGAGGTGCTGCTGGGGCTTCCTAACCTCCAGGGGGCTTCCTAACCTCCAGGGGGGTCTGAGGGAGGTGCTGCTGGGGCTTCCTAACCTCCAGGGGGTCTGAGGGAGGTGCTGATGGGGGTTCCTAACCTGTAAGGGTGGATGATTTTCTCTCCGTAGCTCATGGCTCCGTCCCAGTCCTGCATGTACAGACACACCCCCATGGCCTGGTACATCATGTGCAGCATGTAGACGTTGGTGTCTGCGAACATGGAGCCCATCTTCTCCTGGCTCAGCTCACAGATCTCCAGCAGCTCACTAGGGGGTGCCAGAGAGTCAAGGCCATTCCATAACACTGGGGGGGAGGTCAGAGAGAGTGCGAGGAGAAAGTGTGTGTGTGTGACAGCAGGAGAGAGAGAGATTGACCGAGACAGGGAAGAAGGAGAGATGAGTGGTAAGATGTGGGGTGTGTGTGGTGAGGTGTGTGTGTGGTGAGGTGTGTGTGTGTGTGGTGAGGTGTGTGTGGTGAGGTGTGTGTGTGGTGAGGTGTGTGTGTGTGTGGTGAGGTGTGTGTGTGTGTGGTGAGGTGTGTGTGGTGAGGTGTGTGTGTGGTGAGGTGTGTGTGCGCTGAGGCGTGTGGAAGGATATTCTTGTAGTGCTTGGCTCTACGGAACTCCTCGATGACGTTCTTGGCATAGAGGACCATCGTTCGGATGTCCTCGAGCTTCGGAGGACAACTGAGCTTCTTACGGAGCTCCATCTTAGCCTTGTCCTGAGAGAGAGAGAGAGAGAGAGAGAGGGAGAGAGAGAGAGAGAGAGAGGAGGGAGGGAGAGAGAGAAAGAGGGAGAGAGAGAGGGGGTTGGACGACAGGGGAAATCGAGATGAGCATTTGGAGAAGAGGAGATGGAAAATGGAAAGAGATGTAATTCTCAGAGCCTATTTAAAGCATCTCTCCTCCCTCAGACTAAAGCAGAGGACAGGAGACTGGAGCTGGGTCAGTCCAGTCAGGGTGTAGGGTCTGAGCCTGGGTGAGGTGCTGCTATATGGGTCAGTCCAGTCAGGGTGTAGGGTCTGAGCCTGGGTGAGGTGCTGCTATATGGGTCAGTCCAGTCAGGGTGTAGGGTCTGAGCCTGGGTGAGGTGCTGCTATATGGGTCAGTCCAGTCAGGGTGTAGGGTCTGAGCCTGGGTGAGGTGCTGCTATATGGGTCAGTCCAGTCAGGGTGTAGGGTCTGAGCCTGGGTGAGGTGCTGCTATATGGGTCAGTCCAGTCAGGGTGTAGGGTCTGAGCCTGGGTGAGGTGCTGCTATATGGGTCAGTCCAGTCAGGGTGTAGGGTCTGAGCCTGGGTGAGGTGCTGCTATATGGGTCAGTCCAGTCAGGGTGTAGGGTCTGAGCCTGGGTGAGGTGCTGCTATATGGGTCAGTCCAGTCAGGGTGTAGGGTCTGAGCCTGGGTGAGGTGCTGCTATATGGGTCAGTCCAGTCAGTGGTGTAGGGTCTGAGCCTGGGTGAGGACACACACACACGCGTGATGCACACACGCGTGATGCTCGCTCACCTTAGACTTGGTGCTGCACTCTGTACACTCGCAGGAGAAGAAGTAGGAGTCGACCAGTCGCTCCTGCCTGTCCTCTGTCGGATAGAGCAGGTCGATGTAGCTGTTAAACACCTGGAGAGAGGGAGGGGGGGGGGGAGAGAGAGGTTAAGAAAGAAAAACAGAGAGGTACATAGAGAGCAAGACAGGGAGAGAGAAGAACGAGAACAGGGGGTAGAAAACACGGATGTTTCCGTCCGTGCCAGACTGAGGTTAAGGTGAGGGTGGTTGTGGTTGTGCCAGGCCCTCACCTCGTCTCCAGGGCTGATCTCCTGGACGGCCCTCACCTCAGCCACCGTCCCAGTGTAGGTGACGATGACGTTGGGACTACAGCTGTGGTTCATCAAAGCTACGCTGCGGGGCGAGACAGACGGAGACAGGAGGAGAGAGAGACAGGAGGAGAGAGAGACAGGTGGAGAGAGAGACAGGAGGAGAGAGAGACAGGTGGAGAGAGAGACAGGTGGAGAGAGAGACAGGTGGAGAGAGAGACAGGAGGAGAGAGAGACAGGAGCAGAGAGAGACAGGTGGAGAGAGAGACAGGTGGAGAGAGAGACAGGAGGAGAGAGAGACAGGTGGAGAGAGAGACAGGTGGAGAGAGAGACAGGTGGAGAGAGAGACAGGTGGAGAGAGAGACAGGAGGAGAGAGAGACAGGTGGAGAGAGAGACAGGTGGAGAGAGAGACGAGGAGAGAAAGACAGGAGGAGAGAGAGACAGATATGCAGAGTTAACAGATGAACAAACACACCAGCACCATGCAGACGAGGATGAAGATGGCGTCATGGCGACCAGGTGGGACTTACTCGGGGAACACAGCGGAGCCCAGGTGAGACAGCTCCTCATCCTCTATGGTGAAGCCATTACAGTTCACCTGGAGAGAGAGGGGAGGGGGGGAGGAGAGAGAGAGGGGGGGAGGAGAGAGAGAGGGAGTGGGAGGAGAGAGAGAGGGAGTGGGAGGAGAGAGAGAGGGAAGGCCGTTTCAGAAGAAAGGAACAGGAACAACAAGGAATCTAAACATGAGTTGGGCCACCCTGTACTGTACTAGACTGAGACCTCAGTCTAGTACAGTACAGTACTTTACTAAAATACCCCCGACATGCCAGACTCACTACACTCCATTCACCAGACCCAGCAGCTAGTCTGTTAGGGAGAGAGGGGGGGAGAGAGAGACAGGGGGAGAGAGAGAGGGAGAGAGAGAGACAGGGGGAGAGAGAGAGAGGGAGAGACAGGGGGAGAGGGAGAGTGAGAGAGAGGGGGGAGAGAGAGGGGGGAGAGAGAGAGAGAGAGAGAGAGAGAGAGAGAGAGAGAGAGAGAGAGAGTGGGAAGGAAGGAAGGGGTTGGTAGAGAGCCACATATAGATGTACCAGGGCAGACCAGCGGGAATGTGAAAGTGGTCAGCACTGACAAATCCAATGAAGCGGGACATGGAATGTTAGGTGTGTGTGTGTGTGTGTGTGTGAGTGTCCCGCTGGGGCAGTTATGCGTTAAGGGCGTCAAGCCCTTAATCTCAGACAGCTATGTGCTTCTGTGTACACCTGCTAAGTAGCAGACAGCTGAGTGTGTGTGTGTGTGCGCGCTTGTGTGTGTGTGTGAATGCGGACAAGCGAGAGGAGATTAATGAATGCTTCTAACATCCACACACCTGGGGGAGCAGACGAGAGGGAGAAAGAGTGACAGAAACTACAGAATGCTGCAGTTCACAGGGTGCCTTGTGACATCCTTATAAGGTCGTGGAAGTGAAGGTGGGGCCCACTTGTGTGAGGCCACGCCCCTTGCCTCTGTATGACTCCGCCCCCTCCCCAGACACCTGTCCAAACAGCACAGTGAGAGCCTGACTCCGCCCCCTCCCCAGTCACCTGTCCAAACAGCACAGTGAGAGTCTGGTCGTCAGGGAAGTCGATGTGTTTGGAGTAGAAGTGGTGGAGCGCTGCAATGTCTGTCTGGTTCAGCTCATCCTTCTCGTTGTCCAACTTATCTAGATCTGAGGAAGAAGGAGGTGAGGGAGGGGGGGAAGGAAGGAAGGAAGAAAGGAAGGAAGGGAGGGAGGGAAAGAGAGAGACACAGAGAGAAGAAAGCAAGAGAGAGAAAATAATTGCAAATGGAGGATTAGAACAAGGGAGTGGTTGGGAGTAGCTTTGGGTCAACCTGAGTCACATCAGAGGCTGTAGCAGGGCAGGCTAGCTGACTCCTGCTAGCAACACATGCTAATGTCAGTCACACAGAGGCTGTAGCAGGGCAGGCTAGCTGACTCCTGCTAGCAACACATGCTAATGTCAGTCACACAGAGGCTGTAGCAGGGCAGGCTAGCTGACTCCTACTAGCCACACATGCTAATGTCAGTCACACAGAGACTGTAGCAAGGCAGGCTAGCTGACTCCTACTAGCCACACATGCTAATGTCAGTCACACAGAGACTGTAGCAGGGCAGGCTAGCTGACTCCTGCTAGCCACACATGCTAACGTCAGTCACACAGTCAGACTGGGCTGGGAAAAAGTTGGCAAGAGGCAGGCCATGTACTTCTAGAAAGTCCTCTCGGTTTGTGTGTTTGTGAGCGAGTGTGTGTGACAGGTGTGAGGAATGAGGCACTGCTGGGGGAGGGTGGCTGTGGTCCTGACTAGCCCAGCTGGGACTGTCGGATGCAGTCAGGAGGACCAGAGCTCCAGGCGTCCAGCAGAGAGGATCTGACCCGGCCTGTGGCCGTGCAAACGGGCGCTGGGTCAGGGAGAAGCCTGTGGAGGCTGCCTGATCCCAGACAGAGAGCCACAACGCCTGACCTGCAGCCAGGGTATTATTAGACACTAGAGAGCACCACTCCCTGCCAACTGGGTGAGGGGAGGAGACTGACACATGTAGGTACCCACACACACACAACACACACGCCGTAGCAGGGATACTTACGAGCTTCAAACTCGGTGAGTAACAGCAGCCTCTCAGACGGTGTTCTCTCTGTGGTGACTTTCTGTGGGGTGGAGTGTGGGGGTAGATGTTAGCCCCTCTCTCTCTCCCTTTCTCTCCCTCTCTCTCCCTCTCTCTCCACATTTACATTTAGTCACTTAGCAGATGCTCTTATCCAGAGCGACTTACAGTAAGTACAGGGACATTCCCCCCCTGAGGCAAGTAGGGTGAAGTGCCTTGCCCAAGGACACAACGTAATTTGCACGGCCGGGAATCGAACCGGCTAACTTCTGATTACTAGCCCGATTCCCTAACCGCATCAGCCACCTGACTCCCCTCTCACTCCCTCTCTATCTCCCTCTCATAAATGAGGGATTAACAGCAGCAGGAGTGCTCTCTCCTCTCCTCAGTGCTGCTCTGTGACCTGAGCGAGCGCTCCACTTTCCAAACCCCCTCTGCTCATCTCCTCTTCCCTCGCAGGATGGCTGGAGTTAAGTGGAAGTAGGGAGAGAGGAAGAGTTCCTTTCCTTCCCGTCCTCATCCACTGTAGCTGCATAACATAGAGCAAGAAAGCTCTCCTACTTGACACACATCTCCCCTCTGCCTCTCTCTGCCTCTCTCTGCCTCTCTCTCTGCCTCTCTCTCTGCTTCTCTCTGCTTCTCTCTGCCTCTCTCTGTCTTAAGTATATTGCAGAAATACTAGTGTCTCGCTGGAGAAGGGAACATGTTTAAGGATAACATTGCACACACACACACATGAACCCCCCCCCCCCACACACACCTGTTTCATGATGATTCTGGCCACCAGTCTGACAGTCTCTGAAGGACACCAGTTCTCCCCGTAGGAGCACATGGCAGAGCATTCCAGCTTGTGCATGGCCCAGTCCCCCCTTCTGCAGGAGGGAGGAAGAGAGAGAGACAGAGAGAGCGAGAGAGAGACAGAGAGAGAGACAGAGAGAGAGAGAGAGAGAGAGAGAGAGAGAGAGAGAGAGAGAAGTGAGTGTCCCGTGGGGTGAAGACTTATTTTCCTGGGGACTGAGAACCAATAAGAATGCTCAATTGTGAGTAATGTGGGCCGTGCGTTGGTGTATTCTGGGATGTTTATAGACCTGGTTACGGTCCAAACGTGACAGGAGCCAGGGGGATGAATCGTCATAGCAACTGTGAGCGCAACTCTACATCGTCTCTCTCTCGGAGAAATGCCTGGTGTTAACCCAGCCTGTCTACACACACACACACACACACACACACACGCACACACACACACACGCACACGCGCACACACGCACACACGTACCTGACAGTCGATATTGCAGTAGTAGGCTTGTTTACACTTGCCACACTTGGAAAGACCTTCCCTCCTGAAAGAAATCATGACAAGTAACATGATAAGCATGAAAATGAATCCTGGCCTTTGACAATTAAGAATGAGTCCAAAAAAAGGGTCGAAGGAGAAGTGGCCCAGATATATATATAGAGTCGTGACCTTTATTCAGCACCTTCTGCCATCCACAGTGGTGGTTGTGAAATGTAGTTCATTGCACTCTAAGAACCAACTGTCTCGCAGTTTTGGAATGTCTAAGCAAGTCTTATCTCTCTGCAAGTCTGAGAACTTCGATCAGTTCTGCAGACCAAGCCGAAAGTGACCGTAGCATTTAAAAGCACTAATGTTCTTTGCTGTCCCCATTCATTTTCGTGTATGCAAACAAAAGCTGGTCAGATAGTTCTCTGCTAGCAAGCGATGTCTAGGAAGAGGAGGGATTCACATGCTACCGCGAACAGAAACCACTCTGATTCTGAATCAACCGACTTTTCTTGTAGTGACTGACAAGCAGATCCATACCTGGCGAAGCAGAATTCACAGTGTGCGCCCCTCTCGTTCACTGTCAGCACGTACGAGAAAGCTGGACAGCTGAACACGAGGTCCCCAACTGCAAAGTGGTTAATGGCCCGCAGTCCCCTTCCTTTGCCTGGACTGAGAAACCTCTCGGTGCCCTCAATACCCTCGTTCTTCATCTTGATATCGCGGTCCGGTAGTCTGTCTGTCTGACTGGGCTACTCTTAAGACGGCTAGCTAGCTAGCTTCTTAAAGCTTGCTCTGACAACGTCCACAATACAAGATACGGATCTGCAAGATAGCTGTGTTGGCTAGCTAGGTAAACAGTCCTGGTCTCTCTGACCGGAGATTTTATCTTAAAACGTAGATTAAGCAAATGTTGTCAGTCTATGGGCGAGCAACGAAACTAGTCCTGTCCACCCCATGAACGTTGTCCTAGTTCTCGCAAAGCTAGCTAGCTAGTAAGCTTGCTAGCCTAGCTGTCCTGTCTCATATGCTGCTTGTACGCGCACAGCTGTCAGGTCAGTAGACTGACACGGCTGGTTAGGGAGGCTATAGGTCCTAGAGCCGTCGTGTTTCATCATGTTGAGGGGAAACACAACAAATACTAGATTTACAGTGCAACCGCGTGGTCCTTATGGACGCAACATATACAGCACGTACATTTGGTCTAGATACTCTCTTGGTCTAGATATTCTAAAAGACTCTGAAGTTGAAATGCTGACTACACATTTTCACTCAGTTAAAGTAAAGAAGTATGGGCTCTGACATCGTTTATACTCACACAAAAGCCTCAAAATGGGAACGTCAATATATTTTCTAGAAAAAACTGACCTCTGCCCTCATATCCCTGCTGGGCCCCAGCCTCACCCAGCCTCTCCGGGGGAGGAGGAGGAAGGAGGCCAGCCTCACCCAGCCTTGCCAGGGGAGGAGGAGGAGGAGGAGGAGTGGGAGTCAGGTGGCTGAGCGGTTAGGGAATCGGGCTAGTAATCTGAAGGTTGCCAGTTCGATTCCTGGCTGTGTCAAATGACGTTGTGTCCTTGGGCAAGGCACTTCACCCTACTTGCTTGCGGGGGAATGTCCCTGTACTTACTGTAAGTCGCTCTGGATAAGAGCGTCTGCTAAATGACTAAATGTGAATACTCAAGTAAAAAGTAGCCATAACCACACCTGTTAGACGTCAAATCATATTAATAATACATTCATAAAATATTACGAAACTTTTTTACGAACATTTTTTTTCAACCTTTTCTAAACAGTGAACGCTCTGAGTGAAAGGAGATGAGAAAACAGAGAAGCAAAAATGAACCTCTATCGCCACTCAGTGGTTGAAGTTGGCAAATGCAGACTCTCCGCTCATAGATACATTACAGGCTACTGTACGAACGAAGCGAGAAGGTATGTAGAGGTAGGTAAGTGAGATGAGATAGTCTAACAGCAGGTGGCGCTGTGGGCTGAAACATCGGAATCGGCTTGTATGGAAACCAGACGTATCAACCAGGATAAAGGTGCTGACCCTATGCAATCTCGACACACAAAACACACACACACACGCCCATACTTCATCATATTTGCCCTGCTGGTTTTGAGATGAAGATTTTACCCCTCGTCTGCGTCTGAAAGTATTATCTAACTCCCCCGCCCCGCCCCCGCCCTGCCCCCCGCGGCCTACAATTGCGGCCATAATTCCATTTTTTCAATCTTTCTAATCTAAAGAATTTGTTTTCATTTTTCTAATACTATCACAGAAAGGCACAGTGGTGGTGGAGGTTGGGGGGGGGGCTCCATTTGTGAATATTACTAAACCGTTTGATTCCTTGTCTTGATTAAAAGAGAGCCACTGCTTCTTTGAGCTCCTCCACACCCCTCCCACCCCTCCACCCCTCCTCCCCTCCTCCCTTCCACCCTCTCCCCCTCCTCCCCTTCCACCCCATCCTCCCCTCTCCCCTCTCCCTCTCTCCTCCTCCACCCCTCTCCCCCTCCTCCCTCTCCCCTCCTCCCCTCTCCCCTCCTCCCCTCCTCCCCTCCTCCCCTCCTCCCCTCCTCCCCTCTCCCCTCCTCCCCTCCTCCCCTCCTCCCCTTAGAGTCTGTGGACCCAATGCTAAAATAAAAATGTTGATTTAAAAAGACAAAGAGCGTATGGAGGGAAATTATAAATCCAAGATGGATTAGATGGGTCCAGATTGTCATTTTGTATGAAAGAAAATGATAAGGAATGAGACTAAAAAAACAACCATCCACAGCGTAAGTAGATTTACTTCTTAAGGAGAAGCTCAGTTATGATCAAGCATTTCAATCAAGCAGCTTCCAGTGCATCCATCTAAACCGTCCCTCGACAAAACCCAGCCAGGCTTAACTGGGCCCTGAGTCCACTCAATTTAGACCTTCATCAGGAACGTGTGCCCCTTGTCTTGTTTGTCAGATATTATTATTTTTCTCCTTCTTCAAATCTCGTCTCTTTGGAAAGACCCGGGCTCCCCTCCTCCTCCTCCCCCGGCAAGGCTGAGTGAGGCTGGCCTCCTTCCTCCTCCCCCGGCAAGGCTGGGTGAGGCTGGCCTCCTTCCTCCTCCCCCGGCAAGGCTGAGTGAGGCTGGCCTCCTTCCTCCTCCCCCGGCAAGGCTGGGTGAGGCTGGCCTCCTTCCTCCTCCCCGGCAAGGCTGGGTGAGGCTGGCCTCCTTCCTCCTCCCCCGGCAAGGCTGGGTGAGGCTGGCCTCCTTCCTCCTCCCCCCGGCCAGGCTGGGTGAGGCTGGCCTCCTTCCTCCTCCTCTCCCGGCAAGGCTGGGTGAGGCTGGCCTCCTTCCTCCTCCCCCGGCCAGGCTGGGTGAGGCTGGCCTCCTTCCTCCTCCTCTCCCGGCAAGGCTGGGTGAGGCTGGCCTCCTTCCTCCTCCCCCCGGCCAGGCTGGGTGAGGCTGGCCTCCTTCCTCCTCCCCTGGCAAGGCTGGGTGAGGCTGGCCTCCTTCCTCCTCCCCCGGCCAGGCTGGGTGAGGCTGGCCTCCTTCCCCCTCCTCCCCCAGAGAGGCTGGGTGAGGCTGGGGCCCAGCAGGGATATGAGGGCAGAGGTCGGTTTTACTAGAAAATATATTGACGTTCCCATTTTGAGGCTTTTGTGTGCATATCCTCACACACGTCCTCAAACACACACACACACACACACACACACACGTCCTCAAACACACACACACACACACACACACACACACACACACACACACACACACACACACGTCCTCAAACACACACAGACACACACACATGTCCTCAAACACACACAGACACACACACGTCCTCAAACACACACAGACACACACACACACACACGTCCTCACACACACACACACACACACACACACGTCCTCAAACACACACAGACACACACACACGTCCTCAAACACACACAGACACACACACACGTCCTCAAACACACACAGACACACACACACGTCCTCAAACACACACAGACACACACACATGCACACCTAAACACACACACACACACACATGCACACCTCCACACAAAACGCAGACAAATTCCCTAGTATCGAGCAGATGAAAGCGTTTTGCTGGGATTTTAACCATCGCTGTTGTGGTATTGAACGCGTGGGAACAAGACAGATGGTTGCTTATGCAGGAAGTGTGTGTGTGTGTGTGTGGGTGTGTGTGTGTGTGTGTGTGTGTGTGTGAAGAGGTGTTGGAGAACAGATGCCTGTTTTATGGAGGTTTCCAGATGCTGCATCTCCCTGATTCATACAGATGATGACATGTAAGCTGCTGCGATACGAACAGATCAATATTAACATTACAAACACACACATGCTTAGTCCATATGGATGAATGTGTCTCACACCAATCCTGTTCTCCATCCGTGTGTTCCAGCAGTAAAACAATCCAGGTTCGAGCCCTCATAGTAATTACTGCAACAACATCCTTCCTGTTGGAATCCTCCCCAGGTGAGAGTCCTACAGCAGGTGTGTTGTCAGGCTGGAAACAGAGGCTCTGGGAGGGGCATGTTCCAGGTTTGGGTTTGGACACAAACAGACTGACAGCATGTTCTTTCGTGCTTATCTTTTGATTTAATAAATGTGAGGAGATTGAGTGTGTGTGTGAGCGTGCACGTGTTTGTGTGTGCTTCAGAGAGAGAGAGTGTGTGTGTGTGTGCCTGAAGATGACTAGGAGGAGGGAGTCTTCTTTGGGGGGATTACTGTAGTAGGTCAGCCAAGCTTCATCTTCTGTAGATTATGTTTATGAAACATCTTTGCTGCATTCCCCCACTTCTTAGTGTTATTGCATTTCGCTTATTGCTGTTCCAGCGAGCGGAATAAATAGAAAATCGTAATCTTTTCTATTTGAGCTTTTCCTTTTGCTCAGGTAATCTTAGTAATACACAGACTCAGGTTCTCTCATTCCGTGTGGCATGGTGCGTGCATGGCCTAGGGATTTAAATAGGTAGAAATATTCTACTTGTACAATTTATCTGAGACATCTATCGGTGAACAAGTGGGTTGGAGTGGGTTGTTATTCAGAAGTATGTAGCCTCACTTTTCTCTACTAATTAATTTCCTTTAATAATAAGCTTCAAATGCTCTGCACCTTAAACCAGAACGCCCGAACACTTGCAACAAAACTCCAGTCCAACAGCAACCTCCAGCCCTCCACGTAATAACCTCC
>CM042873.1:1335946-1340946 GCA_023658055.1 Thaleichthys pacificus
GAGGAGAGGGAGGAGAGGAGGAGAGGGAGGAGAGGAGAAGAGGGAGGAGAGGAGGAGAGGGAGGAGAGGAGGAGAGGGAGGAGAAGAGGTGAGGGAGGAGAGGAGGAGAGGTGAGGGAGGAGAAGAGGTGAGGGAGGAGAGGAGAAGAGGGAGGAGAGGAGTAGAGGTGAGGGAGGAGAAGAGAAGAGGTGAGGGAGGAGAGGAGAAGAGGGAGGAGAAGAGGGAGGAGAGGAGTAGAGGTGAAGGAGGCTCTGGTGGTGGTCGTCTACCTTAGCACACTGTGACGTTACGGTTTTCTTCTCTTCAATTCTTCCATCCATGCCTCTCCTCGGCCCTCCATCCCTCCATCCCTTCCAGGTGAAGTTGTGAAGTGAGATTTCCTTTCCCACATTCTCTCCCTCTCCTCCTCTCCTCTCCTCCTCTCCTCCTCTCCTCCTCCTCCTCTCTGATCTCTGACTCCTCTAACGATGTCTCTATTGACAGTAAAATAATGGGTGCCGCTCGGCCGTTCTCAACACCTTGATAATGGATCTGTCTTCTATCTCCCTCCTCCAATTACGCCTCACAACAGCCATCACACAAGACAGAAGCTACATGACTGCTGTGTTATCTCTATAGGGAGTGTGGGTGTGTGTGTGATTGGGTGATAGAGATTGAAACAATCAGTGGGCCAACACAAACACAGCTGTTTAATTGTTGGGCCATTCAGATGTGCTTTTACAAAAAGAGGCGTCTATGGAAGTAGACAGACGGAGAGAGAGAGTGCGTGTGTGTGTGTGTGCGCGTGTGTGTGTTCTCATCGTGATCAGAGGAAGTGGATGACCCACCTCCTGTTCAGAAACCCTCCCTCCCCCATCCCTCATCCCCACCTCCACCCCCCCATCCCTCCCTCAGTCCCTCCCTCCCTCCTTCTCCTCCCTCCCTCCCCCCTCCCTCTCCCCCCTCCCTCCCTCCTCCCTCCCCTCCCTCCTCCCCCCTCCCCCTCCCTCTCCCCCTCCCCCCCCTCCCCCCTCCCTCTCCCCCCCCCTCCTGTCCCCCTTAAAGTGCCTCTTTGTGCCGTTCAATAAATTACAGCACTCGTGTGTCGCCCCACTCACTGCACTGTGGGCGCCTCGCTGCCTCGCTGCCTCCTGCCTCGCTGCCTCCTGCCTCTCCCCACTGACAGTGTGTGTGTGTGTGTGATGTTGTATTAGTTGTGATTTGGATAAGTAACTCCTGGTTCTGGATCAGCGTGGCAGGGGCCGGTCTTTGAAGATGTTTTTAGCTGCTATTTTGTACGACGTTGTTCCTTCCTTGTTTTGGGTTAAACACTCTCAAGGATTCTCATTGTTTCTTGCTTGCCGTAAATAGCGAGTTTGGTTGGTTATGAAGGAGAAGTGTGTGTGTGTGTGTAAAGGAGCAGTATTTGTGTGTGTCACCGTGGTGATCTGTGTATAGTATAGAGTGTGTGTTTCATGTCTATTGTTTCACCTCGTTCCACTCCTGTGAGACAGCTGAGGGCTGTATTCATGTTGATTGATTTGTTTGTTTGTTTGCGTGTTTGCGTTCATGCTCGTGTTTGTGTATTTCTCCGCAGGTCGCCTTTGTCCGAGTGCGACTGTGTGTGTGTGTCTGTGTGTGGGTGTGTGTCTGTGTGTGTTTGCATTGCAGAGAGTGGTACTTTGTGTCTGTGGTGGTGGGCATTGTGTTGTCCAGCGGTCGGTGCCAACATGTGTAGGGTGGGGGGAGGTGGGTGGGGGTAGGGGGCAGAGGGTGGGGGGCGGAGGGTGGGGGGAGGAGGGTGGGGGGCGGAGGGTGTTGAGTGGTACTGAGGTGGCTTAGGAAATACACAGGAAAGGGGTGATGGTCAGAGGAGGATGGGCTGTATAAATGTGGGAGATTGGCAATGGGTGTGTTTGTGGGGGGGGGGTTGGGGAGGATTGGTGAGGGTGGAGCAAGGGGGCAGACGTGTGCGTGTGTGAGGTGTGTGTGTGTGAGGTGTGTGTGTGTGAGGTGTGTGCAAAGTGTTGTGTGTGTGTGAGGTGTGTGTGCGAGGTGTGTGCGTGTGTGAGGTGTGTGTGTATGTGAGGTGTGTGCGTGTGTGAGGTGTGTGTGTCTGCGAGGTGTGTGTGTCTCTGGCTAATCTGGATGTCAGCAGCTTTTTGGGGCTTTGTGCTGACGATAATCACAGCTCCCCTTTTCAATTCATCAGCAACAACAACCATGCAGACCCACATATCACATGTCCCCTACACACCCTCACCAAGAGGGAGGGAGGGAGGGAGGGAGGAGGGAGGGAGGGGAAGAGTGAGGGAGAGTGTCTGAGTTGTCCAGGAGCTCACTGGCCCTTGCCTGAAATGACCATGTTGCTTAGTTACAGCCTAGGCTGTGTGTGTGTGTGTGTGTGTGGGGGGGGGGGGGGGGGAGAGGGTCAGTGCCCTCCATGTCGGTACTAACAAAGCACACTCAAAGCACATGACACGCACACATCCTTTCCATACAGAAAAATGGCCCACTCTTTTTTTTCAAAGAATAATTTATTTTATGTAGCATTGTCATGAGATAAACGAGAAGTAACCACGGGTCAAATATGTAGCAAGCGTTAATAATAATAACATTAATAGGAATAATTATGTGAATCATAAATAATAATAATAATAATAGGAACAATGATCACTGTGTTACATTTATACAAGCTACACATGTCACCAAGTCTTATTTTTCTGCAGTAAATCTTCAAACACATCTTCAAAAATCTTCAACACAGGTTTCAGGCTAGGTGTCTCCACGTTAGGCAGCCCAATACCCAATCTTCTACAAAGGTCATTTTCCAAGTATCCTTCCGCTTTAGCTACAAGCTCAGTTCAGTTCAGTTAACTACACCTCAGCTAGCGAAGGGATGCCAGCGACGACTTGCAACTAACGATCCGGAAAACGGAGAAGAGAAAATGTCCTGTGGTTGTGAAGTTACAGCTAGCTGAGCCTCGCCTAACCTTCGCTACAAGGTTTAGTTTCCAGTTGAGCTACCAGCTAGCTCTTCGTTTCCACGGTGAGCTTTAGGTTTTAGCCGCAGGTAGCATATTGAGCTTAGCTACCATGGGGCTAGTTCTCACAACAGGAGTTACAAAGGGGGTGTGGTCAAGGTGGGTAGGACACAGTCAAAACAAACACCCAAAGACTCAGTAGCTGTAGAAGAAAAGAGATGAGGGGAAAACAACAAACAATGCTTCTTTTTTTTCTTCTCCTTTTTTTTTCTTTTCTTTCTCCAGAGCAGTTGGGTTTGGAATTAGGACTGGGAATGCTACTGCGATTCATGTTGTCAAACATTGAGTGTGCTGTGTGTGTTTTCTCGTGTGCATGTGAGCTGGGAGCTGTGTGTGTGTGTGTGTGTGTTTGTGTGCCTGGTCCGTTGAGGGGACATGTGGTGAGGTCTAGTAAATGAAGAAAACATCACTTGAAAAAAACAACCCTCCAGCCAAAAAACACCCACGGTGTAAAGGTCCTTCGTGTTCACCTTCCACGGCTCATCACACAACAGATGTTCCTCTGGCCTGGGAGATGTTCTTCTGGCCTGGGAGATGTACCTCTGGTCTGGGAAATGTACTTCTGGTCTGGGAGATGTTCTTCTGGCCTGGTAGATGTTATTCTGGCCTGGGAGATGTTCCTCTGGCCTGGGAGATGTTCCTCTGGTCTGGGAGATGTTCTTCTAGCCTGGGAGACGTTCTCCTCACTGGAGAACACAACTCAACTCTTTCTCCAGAGGGGTGACGGGTAGAGGCATGTCTAAGGAGGGTTGCTTGTAAGTGCAGGGGTGCATGTTTCTGTTCCAGTGTCTGTGCTTCTGGCCTCTGGCCTGGGAGATGTTCCTCTGGTCTGGGAGATGTTCCTCTGGACTGGGAGATGTTCCTCTGGTCTGGGAGATGTTCCTCTGGTCTGGGAGATGTTCCTCTGGTCTGGGAGATGTTCCTCTGGCCTGGGAGATGTTCCTCTGGTCTGGGAGATGTTCCTCTGGCCTGGGAGATGTTCCTCTGGTCTGGGAGATGTTCCTCTGATCTAGGAGATGTTCCTCTGGTCTGGGAGATGTTCCTCTGGTCTAGGTCGGTTCTGGGTTTACTCGTGAAGTAGCTCCTGAAGGCAGTTGGGGGACTTGAAGACCTCGGGGACCTCGCTGTCCAGCTTGCAGATCACCTTGTAGATGGCCTTCTTCCAGGACGGGTCCACGTCCTTGCCTGCCACGATGGCGTTGAAGAACTCTCTCAGCGTGATCAGAGCCACCTCCAGGAACCTCTCTGGAACCTGAGAGAGAGAGAGAGAGAGAGGGAGGGAGAGGGAGGGAGAGATTTATTAATAAACGGTTAACATCTGCAAAGACAAGCATGTAGCTAGGTTGCCGGAATTCCAGACACACCAGAAGCCACATAACACAGGAGAGAAGAGAGAGGCCTAGCACTGGCCTAGCACTGGCCTAGCACTGGCCTAGCACTGGCCTAGCACTGGCCTAGCACTGGCCTAGCACTGGGTTAGCACTGGCCTAGCACTGGCCTAGCACTGGCCTAGCACTGGCGTCTTGATTCAGCGTAGATGATCAGGATAAGAGGGTGTTTGTGGAGAAATGTTCCTCAGGTCAAAACTGGTGCCTGGTTCCTATGTTGCACTTCCTCTGTGTGTGAGAGCACTTCTGCAAACACAGGATGGAGAACGAAATGAAGGGAGGTCGTTCTTTTAACTGCCTTAAAATAGGCACTATGCAGAATGTGTGACTGTGTGTGTGAGTATCTGTGTGTACGTGTGTGTGAGAGAGAGATTGTGTGTGTGTGTAAGGCCACTGTTTATTCTAGTAATCACAGGAGAAGTAACTGAAGCTGAAGTTAAAGACAATGAGCTGGTGGGAAATGAAGGACGGAGAGTAAGAATAGCACACACATGCTGCACACACACACACATACAGTACACACACACACATACAGTACACACACACACATACAGTACACACACACACATACAGTACACACACACACACA
>CM042873.1:1345946-1349672 GCA_023658055.1 Thaleichthys pacificus
GTTTGAAGGCCTTGTCTTTGTTAGTAAGACTCTGCCTATTGTCAGAGCTAAGGAGACAGCTGTGGTTAGCCTGGGAATCACTACACACACACACACACACACACACACACACACCACACACACACACACACACACACACACACACACACACACACACACACACACACACACACACACACTGGCCCTCGTGACTCCAATCAGTCTCAATAACAAAGACATCGCCTTCATCTTCCCTCGAGAACGCGAGAATGCACTCCCTCCATCTCAAACACGCACACACACACACACACACACGCTCCCTGATGCCTCCTCTCTCCCTTCTGACAGTGAGCTGTGTCTTAGAGACAATGCCACCATGCCAGTTTTTGTCAGTGTAATTATAGCCATGTGCCAGGATGGGTTTAGCTGTCTGTGCACCTCAGCCCCCCAGAACTGCTGCTGTTCAGTGTGACTGGCAGGACCAGACGGAACCACACACCTCCACCCCGCTACCCTCAGGTACCACCACCAACCACAGCCCCAGGGACAACAACCACTCATGTTTAGGCTGGCTGGCTGGCTGGGGAAGTGGAGCAGGGATCTGGGGGGAGGCTGGAGGCTGTGAGGCTGGGGGGTGGAGGCTGGGGGGTGGAGGCTGGGGGCTGGGGGTGGAGGCTGGAGGCTAGGGGCTGGGGGGTGGAGGCTGGGGGGTGGAGGCTGGAGGCTGGGGGCGAGTAAGATATGGATGAGTGGAGTGGAGAGGTGGCTGGGAAAATGAGAGGAGAACAGAGGAAAGTGCTTTGAAAGGAGGAAGAGATGACAGGAAGAGAGAGATGAGCAAGGAAGAAAAAGGAGAGGGTGCAGAAGAAAGGAGATGTGTCGTCTTTGAACTTCACCTCGTCTCCTCAGTAGGGGGATTCATTACAGTGTGTGTGTGTGTGTGTGTGCATGCGTGTGTGTGTGTGCACCTGCGGGGGTAGGTTACAACCAATCACGTAGACGAAGGAGAGAATAACAAGAGAATAGAGTGGAAATCCTTGAATGAGACGGGGAGAAAGACACAACGTAAAGAGAGAGAGAGAGAGGTAGAGAGACAGAGAGAGAGAGAGAACAGAGAGAGAGAGAGAGGTAGAGAGACAGAGAGAGAGAGAGACAGAGAGGCAGCCTCACAGGCCCGCCATCCATTTCTCGTCACTGTGCCACAGATCGTGCATGTTCTTGGAGTTTAAATATCAATGGGCACGCTATCACATTATATCCTGTGTCCGAGGTCTCTATGCGTTAGGGGTGCACCTGTGCCTGCGAAAAAAAAAAAAAAAAATTCGCTCTCTATTGAGTGTGGCATATGTTTTATTATTTTAACCAAAGGCAGCCCCACTCTCCTCCAAATAAAAAAACTGAATACCCTGACCTTTTTGGAGGTATTTCTTCTCTCCAACTCTACCACTCCATACAAGCAAAAGCAGCAAAGGCACAACTCCACCACATTTTTTCAACCTCACCCACCCAATAGCATACAAAGTTAGCAACGAAACTTAAGTGGTATCGAGGAGATGGCCATGTCCACTCGACTCCACTTAGCCTTACAGCGCTTTCCTTAGATCACGAGCTTGTTCCCCCACTTTACACACATCAGCTCAAATCATAATATCTCTGCCAAAAAACTCATCCTATCCATCGTGCAACACGTGTTTTTGCCGCTGGCTTGTGAACAAAACCAACTGTCCAGCATCTGAACTTGACCATCATACTTCTCCCCCTGGCCTTTCTTTGTTTTTGAGCAGAACACTATTTTGCTAGTTTTTTTTGGGCGGGCGTAGAGGAACCCGTTACATAACTTAGTTCTTCTCCAAAAAAAAAAGGACTCTACAGCAAGACGGTAAAGAACAGACCCGAGCTCATTGGCATGTTTTTCACGCCCTAGGCGCCTTCCATCGAAACCGAAAGCTTACTGCTTTTCCTCTCTCTTCCCTCATTTCTGTGTCACGCGGGCGTCACAGATACGGGGGTACAGACTGCACCAACGCTAATAGAATGAATAGAAGAGAAAGGGTGACGGTAAGAGTGTCCGCGAACAAAAACACAACTATTTTTTTTTTGTTGGCTGGCCACGACCTACAAGAAAAGACGAGGCATTACAAAATCAAGGATCATCAGACAGCAAACACAAGTAAAAACACTAGAGGGGAGCAACAAACTGAAAAGAACAACGTCAGATCTGACGAAAGTGCGACAGAAGTCGATTTTAACCATCCCATCAAACACCCGTCAACTATACCAACGCGTCCCCGGTTTTGCTATATTAAAGACAATAAAACAAATGAAAAAACAAAAATTATACAACACAACTACAAAAACACAACCACGCACCCAGGAAATGCCGTAGAGAGCTAGATGTCAGTACTTCTTTCTTACTCGCATCTTTCTTTCTTAGCTTATTTCTATCGGCATGTTCTTTCTTCTTTACTTTGTCCTTCCTATGCTTAAAGCATTAATCTTCCCTTTATCGCTGATGTGTTCTTTACTCCCGTCCATCTTACCTCTCCTGATGGGGGAGGCTGCTTTGCCCACGCACTATCAGCTTGAATGGACAGAAAAAACAATCTAGATACTGGGCTTTGAGGGGGGGAGGGGCAACTATTTGTAATGGTGACGCTGGGCGCACCCACCGTCTTATGCTGATTTCTTCTCTTTTTTTTTTTTTTTTTTTTTTGTTTCGCTTTTAGGTCGCGGGCCTATTTTTTTTTTTTTTTTATTTCTGGTTTTGTTTTGTTACTGGTGTGGGGTGTGGGGGGGGGAGCACAGTGTACGGTGTTTGTTGTTCGTATCCCGCTTACTTCACTTCCGGGGGTACTTGAAATAAAAAAGAAATGCAACAAGAAAAAATACACAAAGATACAAGATACACGAAAAAACATGTAGAGGTACCCCTTACGTAGAGTCTATTGAGTAATTTTGGGTTATTTTTGGGTGGTGTTGTGATATTTGGTGTGGTGGTCCAATAAATTGTTCCCAACCTTATTTAAATCGCTGACTTTTTAAAGTTTCCACTCCCCAATTCGGTTTCTTTGCCTGACATAACGCTATCCTGGTCGTTTTTATCCGTGAAAGACAATGTGGAGTAAACACCGAAATGGAAGAGGGATTCTGTTTGATCACCTGCCATCTTCAATCTCCTCTGCCCGCCGCCCTTCTGTCCTCTCATGCTGGAACTACTCGTCGTCTGGGCTACCCCTCCAAACGTCAATTCGTCTATTCTTCTACATATCTTCGCAACCTGTCTTACTTTCCTCGGCACTCATATCATCAACACTAAGTCACATCTCATGCCGCAACTGTCCTCTCTGTATCTTCTTCATCCTGTTCTTTCACGCTTATCTTTGCAATAGTTTTTATCTCCATCTTGGTGAATCGATTGACTGGTCTTCTGGGGGAAAATACCGACAGAAACATCTGTAGGCATTGCACCGCTGAATCCCGTCTTCCCGTTGCTCTGTTCTGTCCCTGCTGTTTCTTATAGCAACTCTGCTCAGTTCTCGTTTCTCAATTTTCGCCCTAGGTGCCTTCTCCCCCCGTTATTCGGGCATTTATTGGATGGGGGTTCATGGCATTGCGGGTGAGTAACAGGTGTGTATATGAATCCGGTGCCGGGGGGGCTAACAGGTAATAATCGGAGGGGGAGATAAAGATGGGGACGGGTGAGGGATGGCAGATTGAGAAGGTTCCTAACGGTTTGTTTGTTTGTTC
>CM042873.1:1349772-1378678 GCA_023658055.1 Thaleichthys pacificus
TCTCGACATTTGCGGTGGATTTTATTGAGGGGGGCAATGCCCCCCCAACATATTTTTCGGAGGGGCGACCGCCCCCCCTGCCCCCCCTGTGCCGCCGCCACTGACGTAGACGTCCTGCCCTCTGAGGTAAACTTCAGAGGAGCGGTCAGACTGTTTCTCCTCAGGACTCAGTGTTAACGGCTCTTCTGCAGACCAGCAGGACAGGCACTTCCCAGAAGCCAACAGGGCAAATACTCAAATTGCTTCAGCCGTCAATGCTGTGATGGGCGTCAAGCCAATGCACAATTAGCTTAATGAGGCCCCAATATGGAAGACTGCTACGTCTGTAGTGGGGGTGGGGGGGGTGGAGGTGGAGGGTGGGCTATACATCTAGATCGAAAAGCAAATATATTAGCGGTTGTGTGGAAACTCCCAGCATTTGTAGAAAGTGTACTGGACACGTGTGTGTGTGTGTACTTGTATCCACATGTGGATAAAAGGTCTGGTATTATTCACTGGTTACTGTCTTTTGACGCTCCGAACCTGCCGCCATGATGGTGCATCACATGACCTGTGACCACTACAGTCACAAGGCAACTGAGGGAGAACAAAGGAAGAATTATTAAATGTGTTTTTATTATTAATAATAATAGTATCTCTTTAATTAACATCGCAAGTACATAATTAAAAAAATGAATCCGAAACAGAAGAGAACAATAATCTCGTCTCAATAGAGTGAAAGTGCCTGGAATAATTCTGTGCTATATATTATTATTATTGTTATTATCGTCATTATCATCCTCATCATTAATAGCATTATCATCATTGTCAGAAATGTTCATTAAACAAAAAGATTCACCCACTCAGAAAATGCAAACATTGGTTTTTATGAATGTGGCTAGATTGTCTTCATCTTATTACCTTTTTGATTCTATATACACAATGTCATAGAGTACAATAAAATCTTTCAAATTAACACCAAGTCTGTTTCATTCTTTCAAATGTATCAAACTCTTTTTTTTTGTCATCTTTTGTTGTTGCTGTCCGGACACATCAGCAGCCAGCCAAGACCGACACACTCGAGGAAAAGACCAACCCTCATAGAAATGTAAAACCTTAAAACATTTAAAACCAAATCTTCTTCTTTTTTTTTGGGGGGGGGGGGGGGGGGAGACAAGGGGGATATACAAAAACCTTGAATGTGTTATTATTGTGTTTAGAGTTAATAATCTTTGCATAATTTGTGGCACTACAAAGAATGAAAAAAAAAAAAAAAAGTTCCGCACTTTTCCTCACAAGACGTTGGTAGCACTTTGAGCAGGATCTGTTTCAGGAGAAAATGAGGTGATTGTGTGGTGGATGAGTGCACTCTCTCATGTCCCGTTCCCTGTGTAAAGCACATGGTGCAGGATCACCCGGGGCAATTCTAAACCTGTCTCAGAAATGCACAGAATGTGTTTTTTTCTTTCTTAGGACATCAGCTTTGGTCTCACTGGCTTGACAATGAAATTAAAATGACGTAGGATTTTCTTTTCTTAATGCACCTGGGACTGACCATACTTGCAAGGTTTTAAATGACATTTTTGACAAAGAAATATACCATGTAAACTACCCCTGTTGCGTATGGAGTGATACACACATATACACACACACGTGTGTATCAATGATTGATTATATTATATTAAGTGATTTATACAGCTGTTTAAATCTCTTAAAAAAAAATAAAAAAAAGGATCTGTCCACTTAACCCCTTTTAAAACCAGTAACTTTAAAGGGGTCATCCTTTGAAACAGTGAGGCACTACAATGACATTTTCAGTAATTCCTATTATGGTGAGTGAAGTACATTAATATCATTGGCGTCGTACAAGAGTCACTATGCACACTTGTTTGTGTGTAACGTCTTAAACACAAAAATACATTTACCCCACTTGGCAATGATTAGAACTCGGATAGAGACATTACATCATTTTATATTTTTTATCTTTAGACTCAGATAAGAGTGAAATACTTGGTTGGCGATGCAATTCCACATAGTACCTCTATATAGAACAACATAGCAGAACAGTGAAGAGAATACACGTATTCTCTTATTCTTTCATTAGTGGAATGAAATGTGAAACATATGTATTCCCAAGCAAATATCTTTTTGTTACAAAAATATACCTCCTCATAAAATAATACACGTCATAGATTTTTTTTTTATAGGTGATATATCATTCTGTTAAGCTATAAAAAAAAAAAAAAAAAAAAAAAAAATGGAGAAATCGCTAGGTTGCGAGCGTTCACACTTGGTGGATGACTGTGAGAAGTCTAGCACCAGCCTCGTGAGTGTGGTCGTCCTGTTAGACCTCTCCGACCTCCTGTTTGCATAATCTAGTTGTGTTTGAAGTGCCCCTAGAAAACAAGTTCCCATCCAGATGACCTTTCCGCAGGTCTGACACAAATGACATCGTACTGGTCCACTCTCACCTCTTCCTCTAATGCCGCAAAAACTACGACACTAAAACCAACGAACAAAAAGCGTGTTAAAGTACACCTGTCAACGAGTCGAGATAAAAGTTACAATAGTTCAGCCAATAAACCTCACAGACCAGCAAATCACTTTCAAACTCGAGTACAAACAAACCAGTTGACAAAAAACAGGAAGTCAAAACCAACTCCAAAGATCGGATGATTTAAAAACGTCTTCAATCGAAACGAAAAAAAACAAAAACAACCCAAAATGAACATGATGGTACAAAGAAATCGAAAGCATATGTACAAGACCCTGTTTACCTCCAGTTTCTGTGGATGTGAACGTACGTGTTTTATACAGGCATGTTTCACCAAGCCTATCAAGTTTGTCGCTGTTCTCCTGTTTTCAAACAACAGTTGTCCTTCAAAAAGACACCCAAGTGTCCTGTGTTTCTGTCCCCCTGTGGTGTCCTGGTGCAAAAAATCAACAACAGCAGCGTTTAGTGCCATCAGAGTTCTCCTACCACAGCTGGCAGAGCCAGTGGGTGAGCTGCCCACCGCGTGACCCAGAGCCTATCCCCACGCCGGTTTTGTCACCAGATAACGCTGGAGATGCTGGTCTCCCTGGGCAACAGGGGCAGCATGGCGTTGTTGGCGTGCGCCTCCTCGATGCTCTGCTCTCGAGGCGATTTGGCGACCGCTTGCGGCCGCTGCCCGTTGATAAGAGTCATGGGGATGTTGCAATACGTGTGCTGGTTGCCCAGGGAGGAGAGCGGGGGCAGCGTGCTGGAGGCCGGGATGTCGTACTCGTAGCTACGGTAGTAATGTTTCTGTCTCATCTGGGTGTGGTAGGAGTTGTGGAAGGTGGAGCGCAGGTCCGGGTGCGCCGTTGCCATGGCGGTGGAGGTGGCGGCTGCCATGGAGATGGCGGAGACGGTCTGGAGCTCGCCGAAGGGGCCCTGCTCGCTGACGTCCAGCACCTGCTCGTGGGAGATGATGGGCTCCATGCGTTTGAAGGGCATCTCGTACTGAAGCTGCTTCCAGAACTTGGAGCTGAGCTTGTTGGACTTGGGCCCGCGCCACTTGATGACGGTCAGGGTCTTGATGGTGTGTTTGAGCGCCTCCACCTCCTGGTAGTTCATGATGCCGTGCAGCTCGGCGCACTCGATCAGGATGACCTTGATCTCCCCGGTGACCAGCATGTTCCGCAGGCGGGTCTCCAGCTCGAAGATGCTCCAGCCGCGACGCACCACGTAGTTGGGCGTCATGACGATGATGAGGCGCTTGCTCTGGTCCACGCAGCGGGCCACGTCCTCGATGTAGGCTGGAGAGAGAGAGAGGTAAGACACAGACAGAGAGAGAGGGAGAGAGAGGTAAGACACAGACAGAGAGAGATGGAGGGAGGGAGAGGTAAGACACAGACAGAGAGAGAGGGAGGGAGAGGGAGAGAGAGAGGGGGGGGGGGGAGGAAGAGGAAAGAGAGGAAGAGAGGAGAACCTAGGTAAGGGTAGGGCTTAACAGATGATTTCAAGCTGAATGTGTTCAAGACCAACAGTAACACCTCAAATGAGACCAGACCATGAGAGAAGAACAGACAAACACAACAGACACACGACATCATCAGTTGAATGTGTCGAACGAGCCAGCCCCACAGACGTTCACGCTACTTCCTGTCTGGCTAAGTGAAGGACGAGGCTACTTCCTGTCTGGCTAAGTGAAGGACGAGGCTACTTCCTGTCTGGCTAAGTGAAGGACAAGGCTACTTCCTGTCTGGCTAAGTGAAGGACAAGGCTACTTCCTGTCTATACTTCATTTGCTACCAATCACAAAAGTCTCATCTTTCATACCCACGCGATTTGCTTCTAATTCGTGATGTATCTGAAATATTGATGTTACAGTGGTGTGTGTGAGATGCCACAAAAGCGAACTAAATAACTCTGCGAGGCGTTTTTCCTCTCCACACCGCGTGGCTGACTGTGTCTGTGCTGAGCATCTGTAAATACGCCCTACAAGGTGTTTGTGTCTGTGGACCTGGCAGAGCAGGGTGACATTCCCCCGTCTTCCACTAGTCCTCCATGTCAGAAGGGGAGAGAGGCTGCTGTTAGCCAGCCTGCTGTTAGCCAGGTCTAGGGGGGAGACAGAGAGACTAGCTCCTCCACCACAGGTACAGCAAGTTAACTAGGCGTCCCCCTTCCAATCCATGCATAAGCACCTCTCGTGTGTGTGTGTATCTACTATCACTCTGTAGTACACGCGTGCACTGCATAGTACACGCGTGCACTGCATAGTACACGCGTGTACTGCACTCTAGGCTGACCACGTAGCGCCACCCCCTCCCCCCAAGCCTCCCCTCTCTCTCTCTCTGTCTCTTCTCTCTCTCTCTGTCTCTTCTCTCTCTCTCTTTCTCTCTCTCTCTCTTCTCTCTTCAAATCTCCCTCCTACGAGAAAACAAACTCAAACGGCTTCTCGCTTTCATGCCTTCAGGCTGTGTAAGCCTGGGGGCTCGGCAAGGAGGAAGCTGATTAAGGGCCGATACCGAACACCCCTCCTCACCGCCCCTCCTCCTCCCCTCCTCCTCCTCCCCTCCAGATGATGAGTCAATCTCTGCTTGGCTGTATCTGGGTCTTACTCTGTGGAGAACAGCATCTCTGTTCTCCACAGAGGAGAAAAAAAAAAAAGAAGTGTGGTTCTACGCTGTCAGGAAAAAAAAAGTGTTTTTAAATATTCATCTGGGCTTCCTCGATAGTGTGGATGGGATGAAGGGAAATGTGCTTCAACAATGTTTCTCATGGACAGTTTATTATTTTTCTTTCTACTTCTCCTGTCAGGAGGTTTAAAGTATGACCTTAAACCATTGGCTGGTAGCACATTATTATACCATACAGACAATTACAGGGTGACTTAGAAATACCACATTAACACCCACATTAACACCCTCTAAGTTGCCTCTTTGCTATTCTAAGGTTAGAGTACGATTATGATAACACTTAACCTGTACTTCCAATCTCTAAACTTGTACTTCCGCTCATCATTTATGAACGATGATCAGCAAAAGGACTTAATTATTAGTGAATAATGACAAGTGTAAATTGTTATGCCGTAATTGAAGTTAATTAACAGTGGGAAAAACACAGTTAAAATAAAGAGCTACGTATAGCCAGGTTTCTGTACGGTGATAGTGTTGGTGACTGACACAAGTGTTGAAGGCCGGGGAAATTGTACCTCTAAGAAGTCTTGTATCATCCTGGAAATGATCATTCGTGAAACCTAAACATAGATATTTCAACATTCAAAGTATGATCGGTAGAAGAAGTAAGAATGCATCAAAAGAATATAGAATATGGACTTCACAGGGACTAGCAGAGCACGGGGATCAACCGTGTTCCTTCCTCTCTCCCTTGTGCTGGTTCTCATGGCGATGAAAGCAGTTTATTCCAGTTTAATATGGGACTGGAGGCATCAGGACGGAAAGGAGAGACTTATGTCTTCATCTCATCTATTAAACATACAGACATTTGCTCGCCCGTTCTGGGGTGAGGGGGGGGGGGGGGTTCACAACCCACGAGAACATGGCGCACCTTTTCACTTCACTTGCCAGTTTACATTTAGATTTAGTCATTTAGCAGACGCTCTTATCCAGAGCGACTCACAGTAAGTACAGGGACATTCTCCCCGAGGCAAGTAGGGTGAAGTGCCTTGCCCAAGGACACAACGTCATTTGGCACGGCCGGGGAATCGAACCAACAACTTTTTGATTAATAGCCCGACTCCCTTAACCGCTCAGCCACCTGACTCCAGTCAAGGAGTTCTCGTTTATTGAAACTGTTTGAGCCTTGGAGCCAAAATGGAGTCGTGTTGCCATTGGATCTGCCTCCAATCAGTCAAAACAAGGCAACCTATGACGGGAGAGCACAGCATCCACTGTGTCTGTATTGTCCTCTATGCCACCTGTCCCATATTACAACAGTCCCCTTTATAATACACACACCAAGAGCCAATCAAAGGCTTCAGAACGCAAAGATGGCGTTCGTGAAGATGAATGGAAGCGAAGGATTTGAGATGGAATGGCACGGAGAAGACCGAACACGAGACGAATCGAAGGGAAAACGGAAACACATGAAAAAGGCAAAAGAAAGAAGTTGTGTTCGTCTGAAACGATAATCTGTACGACATGCAAAATCCATGCAGAGAAACGACCATGCCTCTGTCATGCGAGGGTTAACACTGACTCATCTCCTGAGCATGGGCACAGATGAGACCCGTTTGAAACGAGTGTGAAGTATCGGGGTCCTCCCTACAGAACAGTACTCTGTCCCAACTCTCTAACGTCACACACAAAACTCTGATCAATGGAATGTCATGGTCTCATGTTGCTAAGGTCTCCAGTGTATCACCTGATCACTGTGTGTAATGTGAGATGTATGATGACAGATCTTTACCTACAAGCAGCACACACAAACAATGCACAAACAACTTGTGGACCAAACGATGTCAAAAAAAAAAAAAAAAATTATACAAAAAAATGACATGACAAATGTTATGGATACAAACACAACACACACACACACACAGACACACACACACAACTAGGATTCTACTGTGTGTACGGAAATAAGAGTAGTACTCACTTCCTGTGGGGATCAAGTCCCTGTCTGGAATGAAGAGTTTATACCCATAGTGCTTCTCCAGAACGTCGGGCAGGAACTCAAGAGCGAAGCGCTCTTCTTCTCCCGTCTCCTGACTCCACTGGTCCGGGTCCACCTTGGTGTACGACAGGTAGGCATCGTAGTCCTTGTTCTCTGCACACAAGAACCACACACAAGAACCTTGAGTGTCCTGCTGGAGAGGAACTACACACAAGAACCGCCTTGAGTGCCCACACGCCATGACGGATCAGAGGCCCAGCGCGGCGTGACCGCTAGTACGGCACGATGCCGTAGGCACCACTGGCTTTTGCATTCAGGTTGAGAGAGTGTCAGATATAGGGAAATGCACGATTTGCCGTGGGATTTTAAATCAAGACGAATAAAAATGGAAAAATTACGAGGGTTTGAAAGAAAGCCAAACAAATTCGAAGTACCTGTGTTTATTAGGCTGGGTTAGTAACCCCCCCCCCCCCCCCCCCTAGACTGGAGAAGGAGACAGATCCACAAGCGCATGAAAAACATCCCGGACGAGAAGGACTAACTGACGACGTTGGCAGCGGAGGACACGGAACGGAGAGACAAAGGAGGGTGTCCCCCGGGGGAGACGTCTGTCCCTCTGGTAAACTCATCAGCAGACACGGCAGCTGGAGCTGTGAGCCTCACTGTTCATCATCCCCCCCCCCGGGGCTGGAGGATCAAGCAGCAATCCCTCCTCCACCACAAGCTCTCATCCACCTACCGAAGAGGAGAAGGCCAGCTGGGAGGTGAACTTCTGTTCAGGACAGAGGAGGAGGTGTGGGGGGAGACTGGTGGGAGGAGAGGGGAGGGGAGTGGAGAGGGAAGGGTAAGGAAGAGACACAGGGAGGTAAGAGAGGGGACTGGAGAGAGGGGAAGTGAAACAGAGTCAGGAATAGGGAAAAGAGAAGGGCTGTCTACTGAAGCAGGGCCGTCTGAAGCGGGGCCGTCTGAAGCAGGGCCGTCTGAGGCAGGGCCGTCTGAGGCAGGGCCGTCTGAAGCAGGGGGCCGTCTGAGGCAGGGCCGTCTGAAGCAGGGCCGTCTGAAGCAGGGCCGTCTGAATCTTACTATCCCTTCTAGGCCATTTCTCACACCTGTCTTCTCCATTCTCAGATTTTCTATTATCTCCTTTTCTCTTTCTGCCTTCGCTGCCCAACAGCAAGAAGAAGCTCTGTGCCCCAGGAGGCGAGCACGGCCAGCTTAAACACCTCTCACTGAAACCCCTGCAGGAGCTTCTGAAAGACCACCTGAGAACAGGCCTGCAGGACAGGACTGGGAACAGCAATCACACCTGCCAGCGCCCATTTACACACCTACAAACACGTTTGCGTTTACGTTCAAAAGCACGGACTACATTAACCATTAGCCCTCTCTCTCTCTCTCTCTCTCTCTCTCTCTCTCTCAGCTAGAGAACCCTGCACTTTAAGTGATTCCACATGTGGGCAGATTGGAATCTATTTCAGTAGGAATGATTCACTGATTCGTGGGGTGGAGGAATGAGAGAGAGAGATAGAGAGATAGTGAGAGTGCGTGCGAGAGAGAGCAGGTAAGAGGTTAGAACTGAGGGCGGAATAATCTATGTCCTGAAGTTTCCCAACTTCCTCTCCAGGGTCTAGTGAGGCGTAATGAGAGGAGAGGAGGACGCAGAAACCACCAGTCTGCATCCACACCAGCTCTCCCTCCCTCTCTCTCCTACCTCTGTCTCTCTCTCTCCTACCTCCCTCTCCCTCTCTCTCTCCTACCTCTCTCTCTCTCTCCTACCTCCCTCTCTCTCCTACCTCCCTCTCTCTCTCCTACCTCTCTCTCTCCTACCTCTCTCTCTCTCTCCTACCTCCCTCTCTCTCTCCTACCTCCCTCTCCCTCCCTGTCTCTCTCTCTCTCCTCCAACCCTCTCCAGCCCACTCTGACTCCTCAGAAGGGGCAGGCATGACTGATGCGTGGTGCGCAGCCGGATGCATACGCTTAGCATGCCCACGGAGAGACAGGTGACCTGTGGACCTCTCTGGGAGGAGAGTTGCTCAGCTCGGAGGGAAAGCTTCAGGGAAGCATCAGAAAAACGTCAGTCGTACATCAGGAACCGAAAAAAGAAAGATTGAAGGAAATGTTGGCTCGATGTTCCAGATGCAGGCATGATTATGGTCATTCGAACGATGTCATTCCAAAGACATGGCGATGGATCCAGTGCTGAATGCAGCTTTCTTCTTCAGTTGACTCAGAAAGAGGAGGAGAATATCTTCTGTCTTAGAAGAACTAAAGGCAAATAATACTCTGTCTGTCTGTGTGTGTGTTTGACAGAGAGAGAGGGAGAGAGAGAGAGAGAGAGAGAGAGAGAGAGGGAGAGAGAGGAGAAGAAAGGGAGAGAGAGTACAGTACAGTGCAGGCACATTCTGGTCATGACTATTTACTATAACTTTCTTACACAACCATAATCAGTCATACAGCATCAGAAGAAATATGTCATTTTAAGATCTATAAAACCTGTGACCTGTGCCCACTGTGTGTGTGTGTGTGTGTACCGCTGGCGGTGTGCGTTTGAAGAGCAGTGGAATCGCTTGACCGTCTAGAAAAGTAGCCGTGGTCTTTAGGGAGGCAGGGGCCATAGTCTGGGCCTTATTGAAACGGATCCCTTTATAGCGAGAGCAAATTGAAAATCTGTTTCTTTCTCCCTACATTCACTCAGGTGGTACAATTAAAGGAGACAATGCTGTTAGGCATTAAGTTCAGGGCTCAGTCTCCTGTGTGCAGACCTTTTTTATCTGCCTTGAAGCCATCTATTATTGTAAAGCCCTGCTTTCCAGACTCCAGTCCCACATGGACCTGGGTAATGGCTTTCATTGAAATGTCCGATGTATCAACCATCAAGGTAAATCGAGGACTGTAAAAGGAGGAGAGAGATGGGTAAGGGTGGAGGTGTTGGCTGAAAAGGGTTGACTGACCGAAGGGGGAGATGATAGGTTACCTTCCTGCTCTAATGATACCCTCTCCACACTGCAACCCCGAGTCAAACCACTCCAAGTCATCGCCTTCCCCTCAATTCATTCCAGACGCAGCATTTGAGAGACTCATTAAGGGAAATCAAATGAAAACTTGGTCCTGGTTGATGCATGCACACTCATCCGCGATTCTTTAACTCGTCCACGCAAATTCGATTTCTACCGCTATTAAACTTGGGATCGCTGCAGTCATGCCCGTTGTCTAGAATTGTGATTGAAGCTTAAGTGATGCAAAGCGTAGGTTTAACCCAGGAAGATTACAATCCTTGGTGCTGATCTCCTGATCTCTTGTGTCCAGTAAACCTTCATCCATCAGTTCTAACAGGATGATCACATCCTTGCATGAATCAGAAGAGCTATATGAACATGCAATATACATGTGAAGCATGTTACCACCCTGTTACATATACCGTAGATAAATATACTCACTCCAATCCCATTATGTATTACGGTTACCAACAATGAAGCGTGTTGCCTCGCTGTTACATATACCATATGGTGAATGAGAGGTGATGTACCAACCTGTTACTAATATGGGATTCATCTCACTTCAAGCTTGTTACATACTGCACAGTTTGTGATAGGCATGTTACCATCATGTTACCATGTTACCACGTAGAAAAATCTCCCTACCTGGTAGCATATACAGATACAGTGTTATAGTATGTAGGTGTAGATATGTGGATGTATAGATGCTGTCCACACGCTGTGAGTCAGCATGTCAGCATGTCACTGTGAGTCCCGCCGGCACCGTTACACTGTCTCACCTCCGTCCAGATCCTCGCTGCCAAAGTGGTTCCTGTAGAACAGCATGAGCTCGATCTTGTAGCACTTGTACAGGGTGACCAGGCACAGCAGCAGTAACAAGATGGCCCCCCAGCCCACCTGCCAGCTCCACCGTGTACATGAGCTCTGCTGAGAGGGGGGGAGGACGGGGGGAGAGAGGGAGGGAGACAGAGAGGGGGGGGAGACAGAGAGGGGGGGGGAGACAGAGAGGGGGGGAGACAGAGAGAGGGGGGGGGGAGACACAGAGGGGGGGAGACAGAGAGAGGGGGGGAGGGGAAATAAGGAAGGAAACAGAATAGAGACAGTCGTTAGCCCTCATCGCTCTTTGCAAACCAGGTGCCCCTGCTCCGAGGTGCCCCTGCTCCGAGGTGCACCTGCTCGGAGGTGCCCCTGCTCCGAGGTGCCCCTGCTCCGAGGTGCACCTGCTCCGAGGTGCCCCTGCTCCGAGGCGCCCCTGCTCCGAGGTGCCCCTGCTCCGAGGTGCACCTGCTCGGAGGCGCCCCTGCTCCGAGGTGCACCTGCTCCGAGGTGCCCCTGCTCCGAGGTGCACCTGCTCCGAGGTGCCCCTGCTCCGAGGTGCACCTGCTCCGAGGTGCCCCTGCTCGGAGGCGCCCCTGCTCCGAGGCGCCCCTGCTCCGAGGTGCACCTGCTCGGAGGCGCCCCTGCTCCGAGGTGCCCCTGCTCCGAGGTGCACCTGCTCCGAGGTGCCCCTGCTCCGAGGTGCCCCTGCTCCGAGGCGCCCCTGCTCCGAGGCGTCCCTGCTCCGAGGCTGGACGCCTGGGTTGAGAAAGACATGGAACAGTTGTTCCACAGTCGTCCAGGTCGTGCCCGTGTCCCCCTCAGTAGCCTGCTGTAGTAGTAGCCACCCCAAAGCTACACAACTTCCTCCTGAGGGGCCCCAATCCTGTCAGATGTGGCCCTCAAACCCCCGGTGGTCAGACCTCATTGGCTGACTAATGAGGAGCGTACGCTGGTCCGGCCCCGCCGTCCAGCTCATCCATCACCAGGACACACTTAACACCGTCACGTCTCCCCCCGCCGCCGCCCGGCTAACGGACAGCCCGGCTGATAAAAGACGATGTCTTCAGAAACCCAACGAGCAGGGCCAGCTCTAGCTTCATCACGCCTGTCCAGATACGACCTTCGCTGCTACCTCTGCTACCCCCCCCCCCTCCTCCTGCCCCCCCTCCTCCTGAAACATCACTCCTACCAGTTATCCCCGCTCTCCCCCCCTCTCAGATCCCCCCTCTCTACCTATCAGAGCGGTCGTCTCTCACACATCTCAGATTAGATGGAGGAGGTTCATCCTTCTCTGCCTGCCCCCCTCCAGCCTCCCCCCCCCCCAGCCCCCCCTGCTAAACGTGGAGAGATTAAGACAAATGATCTACTGACTGCTGTGGGACTGCTCCTCACTTACATGGCGATAGATTTGACAGAGCTACAAGACATCTGGCAATACATCATCTCTCCCTTCTCATTCAGCTCCTCCCCCACCCCCCACCCCTCCATCATCTATCCCACACCTTTCCTCCATCTCTCCTCCTATTTCTCTCCATCTTTCCTCTTCTCTTCTGGGCCTGTAACCAGGCAGCCTCGCTCGTCATCGTTACCATGGAGCTGTAACGGTGCTTCCTGGTCTACCTCGTCTGTGTGTGTCTATGACAGCGTGTCGTCGCTGGTGGAGGTAGGCCGCCATGTTGCCAACTCCAACTAAGATTGAACAGCAGGCGTCCAACTGGGAACATTTTTAAAGAAGAACACAAACAAACCTCTTTATAACCCTCTGAATTACAAGGATAAATAAGACAGCATCTCCAGCCTCCGTGACTCAAGGCCTAGGCTTCTACACACACACACACACACACACACACACACACACACACACACACACACACACACACACACACACAGGAAAAAACTAGTTCCATTAAAGCCAAGGCCTGTCGGCACCCTTGATTCTTTTTCCTTGTGCTTCACGGCTCTCTGTAATTTTCGGTCACATTTCATGCATCCGTTGCCACAATTTACCGCCCCAAACCGAGTAAATGATCGTTCTCTTGTAGAGACAACGCAGCGCGAGGCCAGCGTTTGATAAGTGAAAACCTTCCCTGCAGGTACCACCTCACAAGTCTGCCAAGGCACCATTAATAACTTATTACAGAAAGACGCTGTGCCCGACGATGTAATAATCAAAACAATTATCAAAAGCGCTTTCAAAAGGTGCAGGTGGCCATGATGCTGCTGGTGCCGCCTCGGAAGCAACACAAGACGGCCTTAACGGCTCCTCAGACCGCATTCCTGTCGGTTCTAACTGCGCAATAAATAGAGATAATCAAACCGGAGGGAAATAACGCCGTTGGTTTAATCTTCAGCCTCTGTGGTGCTTGAACAATTTGTATCCATGAAAATCACGCGAACACGCGCACAATCCCAGAGCTGTTTAAACAGCTCGGATGGCTCAAGTTCCGACTCGCGAGAGAGACTAGCGATAGATCAACATGGAGCCGGGGATAATCGAAAAGATGTGTTCACACACAAATTAAGTGAAAAATTGAACAGGTAGGACTTCTGAAGGCATCTTCAAAGATGCCTTGTTCTTGAATTCAGGGCACATCCTCTAATTAGCGGCTGTTTCAGCGTCTCTTGTGGGCGCGGTCTCTCTGCAGCAGTTAGGGGAGGATATTTGACTCTTTGGTTTCTCACTGGAGACTGCATGTGATCAACGGCAACAAAAAAAACAGAACAGAACAGAGCGACCTAAATCTAAATCAACTTTACATATTTTCAAAGAGCTGAGGAGACCGGTGGTTTTTATGTACATGTAGTGCTAAGCGGGAAGAGCTAATTGAGCACAGACTAGGAGGTGCGCGGTTTGTTTGTTCCACCATAGACGCTTCGCCGATCTTATTAGCCTCTACTTTGTATCGCACTTCCGCTTGACTGCCTCGCCCTCCTCCTCTCCGGTGCACGAGGTGTGCGCACGCGCGTGTGAGTGCAATCGCGTTTAATGACATAGGTTTAAAAAAATAAAAAGTAAAAAATAAACATCCAATTCATCTAGAATTACATGCTCAATTTTCTGAGGGAACAAACGTATTTCTTTCTCCGCCTCCCTCCTCCCCTAGAGAGTAGAGCCACTGACGACAATTTGCAGTGATGTGACCGACGTTTGAAATCACAGTCATTAGAAGTCTTCAAAAACAACGGTGGACTTCTCGGCCGAAAAAGTGGGGGAAAATTAGATTTTTGGAGTTGATTCAATACCGACAGAGAGCCAGCCTAATCTTCTGTGGTTTATTCGAAGATACTCTGCTCGGTATAAATCCTTTAATATCCCAACTGAAATTGAAGAGGCCAACCATCAAAGCCAACTGAATTGCAGCGAGCTTAAAAGAGGTAAAATCTTACTATGTAAATATATTCACCACAGACAACTTTTGGGACATGGAAAGAACATCAACGCTTATATAACCACCAAAAATACTAAACACAAACATACACACACACATACTGACACACACACAGACACACACACTGACACGCAGCATTTATAACGCACTCTGGAAGTGATCGGTAGCAGAAAGAGAATAGTGAGAATAGTAAGAAAAGTCCTTATGAAAGAAAAAAAGAAGAAGAAATAAATGATTAAATAAATAATTAAAAACATGGGTAAATGGTCCAGAACCAGGAGGTGATGAAAGAGAAGGCATCAGAGAGAGAGAGAGACAGAGAGAGAGAGAGAGAGGAGAGAGACAGAGAGAGAGAGAGGGGGAGAGAGAGAGAGGGGGAGAGAGAGAGAGAGAGAGAGAGAGGAGAGACAGAGAGAGAGAGAGAGGAGAGAGACAGAGAGAGAGAGAGAGAGACAGAGAGAGCGAGAGAGAGAGAGAGAGAGAGAGGAGAGAGACAGAGAGAGAGAGAGAGAGAGGAGAGAGACAGAGAGAGAGAGAGAGAGAGACAGAGAGAGAGAGAGCTCTTTGATCAGAGACATGGGGGAATGATCTGCTCCTGACTCTAGTCTGGTTTAGCTCCTCCTGACAGCAGCTGCACCTAAGAAACACTTTGTTTCCCCTGCGATCAAATACCTCAATATTAGCAGGGAATGGATGGGATTGTGGGGAAGGGAAGGAGGGTGGTGGTGGTGGGGCGGGGTCCAAAAGTCAACAATGGCCGTCTTTGGAAAAGGGTCCAATCCCTGAATCTTGGATGTGTGTATCCCCTCAGTGACTTGGCCTGGAATGTATGTCTGAAATCCTGGACCATGTCCTCCAGTGGACCAGTCAGAGGAAACAGCAGGTTCTCCAGAAGGACTGATTCACTGCATGAAGAGAGAATCCAATCTGGTTTCCACTGGAGTCACCGTTAAACCCTTTCTGTATCACAGCTGGACTCCAGTGCACCTTTTAACCCTCCTCATCAAGGATGTAGTTAGATGCAGAGGTGGATAAACAGTCAGTGACGCATGCCTGCGCCCCACACACATTACCGGGCTCTCGATTTTCTTATCATTTTCCTTTGAAAGGTGGATGAATGCGTGCATGTCCTTGCAGAGAACCACTCATTAGGGTCTTAAGAATAAAAACTTTGACGAAGAAGACGAGACGAATACCTGAGTCTAAAGCATCGATTGATGATTGAGTGTAAGATCTCGCCAGATAACTGTCGTCACTGGGAACATTCTACAGCGTGTAATGACATGTGCATGTGTGAGTAACCTGTGTGTGGGTAACCTGTGTGTGTGTATGTGTAACCTCTTTGTGTGTGTGTGTGTAACCTGTAACCCCTGTGTGTGTGTGTGTGTAACCTGTAGCCTCTGTGTGTGTGTGTAACCTGTAACCTCTATTTGTGTGTGTAACCTCTCTGTGTGTGTGTAAGCTCTCTCTGTGTGTGTGTGTAACCTCTCTGTGTGTGTGTGTGTGTAAGCTCTCTGTGTGTGTGTAAGCTCTCTCTCTGTGTGTGTGTGTGCCCTCTCTGTGTGTGTGTAACCTCTCTCTGTGTGTGTGTGTAACCTGTGTGTGTGTGTGCCCTACCTCTCCTGATCAGCTGGATGTTGGCCTGCCGTCTGCCGTTCCCGTTCTCCACGTAGCAGGAGTAGTTCCCCAGGTCTCCGTCCTCCACCGCCTCCACCGTCAGCGACACCGACACCTCCTGCTCCCCCAGGTGCTCCCGGATAGTCCTGCAGCCGGGGGCAACACAGCTGGATCAGACCGGACCAAATCTGACAGCAATTTGGGGAGGGACAATTATATGACATTTTCTCAAGAGCAATTCCTTAGGGGGACACCAAAATGACTGCTGTAACACATGTTACATTGCTACATTGTAATACGTAAATGTATATTATTCATATTATTGAAATGTCCTTATGTTTACAGTGATTTATTGGGGGGGACAAATCCTATTTTTCCCAGAACAGCCCCCTATGGCTGGATCAGACCGGACAAGCAGCCAGGCGACACAACCTCCCTGGCTTAAAGCACCGATCACACGCTCAGAGAAGGTTGGGTTAGGTTTGAGTACACTCCAACAGGCTGTGGTTGCAAACTGGAGGGGGCTGTTTAACCGGACAGGGTGTGCTAGTATGGGAAGGACAGCGACTGATACAGATAACGGGCAAAATAATTAACTGGAGAAAGTGTTTCCAGTGGCAGCGGTGTGCTGCATTGTGTGGATGGAGGAGCACAAAGAAAGAAAAACAGCAAATGGAAAAAAGAATAATCTCTTTTGTTCTTGTTGTTAGTAGACCTCCGTTCTGGGTTCTGCTACGATCATGTGACCCCCCAGTGTCGAAAGCAGAGCTGTGCTTGTAGCAGCAGGGTGGGGGAGGTGTGCAAGTTACAATGTGCCCCCGCCCCCCCCCCCCCAATGTGCCCCCCCCCCCCCCCCCAATGTGCCCCCGCCCCCCCTCCCCAATCACCTCTGTGGCCTTGCAGAGGTACAGCACAGTACTGGAGAGGTGAGGGGTGCGTTATATTCAACGAGGGGGTCAAGTCTGGTGGATTACCGGCCTGATCTTCTCCACATTTCAAAAGCGAGTTCAACCTCTCTTCGTCTTTGTCAGATTACGTCGGATAACCGGGAAGAATTAGACTCCTCTGCCGCCATGCAACCTTCAGCTCGTATAGATCCGCTGTGATTGGTTGGTTCGTCTGTACACTGACTATAAGGCTCACAAGACACTAACAATATGATTTAAGTTCGCCGTCTCGCTCGTTGCCATGGCAAACAGGCCAGGGGGTAAGCGTCTGTGTGACAAATGGAAGAGCCTTCCTTGTCCTGGACCCCGGAGCTTTTAGGCCCTCCCCATCCCTCTCCACAGTCTGCTGGGCCAGGCAGACACAGGGCCGTGAGGCTGAAGGATGGATCTCCACTGATGGCTTTTTAAAAGGCCCATCCAGCCAGGCGTGACCCAGTCTTACATGTTCTTAATGGGAGTGAGAGACAGGGGGGAGGGGGGGGAATCATCACGGGTCAAATCTGTCTCTGTGTGCTTTAAATGTCTCCCTGCGTCATTAGGGAGCAGGGATCTGTAGTGGCTGTCTGTCAAGGCTTTGGGCGCGTGTGCGCTTGCTCTGTGTGTGTGTGTGAGTGTGTGTGTGTGTGTGTATGTGTGTGAGGAAGACAAATATTGAGTTTGAGAGTTTGGATGCACAGCTTGCTCAGTATGTTTAGGCTGATGTGTGTGTGTGTGTGTGTGAGAGAGTGTGTGTGTGTGTGTGTGTGAGAGAGTGAGTGTGCGGAGGAAAAACTAAGATGAGATAAAGAGTGAGAGATAGTTTTCAGTCAAAGCTCTGTGTGTGTGTGTGTGAGTCAGTGCATGCGCGTGTGAAGCCTGACAGTGTGTGTGTGTGTGAGCGATGGGGACAGAACAAGCAGAGTGTGCTTGGAACAAGATGAAAAAGCACAGACACCCTTGATGTTTCACACACACGCCTCTGCAGAGATCAGCCACACACGCACACACGTGTTTGAGATGTGTGGTTGGAGAAACACGGGAGAGGTCCTCACGGAATCGCATGTGCGTCAAACCACAAGTCGATTCAGAGCTGACACATGCAGCCACGTGACTGGACGACTGACGACAATCAAGTGCAACAAACCACCAATAGTCTTTGGGGACCCCTTGATTGACAGGCCCAGAGGCACCCTCCTAATGAAGGCCCTCCCTCCTCCAAGCTCTCAGTCTGGAGAGGGTGAAGGAGTCACATCGTCATGAGAGGCAGGGATACTCTGACAAATGGTTTTGAACACAAGGAAAGACCCCCGACCCCCCCCTGACCACCCCCGCCCTCAACCCCCTAGAGTGTCAGGTGGCTGAGCGGTGAGGGAGTCGGGCTAGTAATCTGAAGGTTACCGGTTCGATTCCTGGCTGCGCTAAATGACGTTGTGTCCTTGGGCAAGGCACGTCACCCTACTTGCCTCGGGGGGAATGTCCCTGTACTTACTGTGAGTCGCTCTGGATAAGAGCGTCTGCTAAATGACTAAATGTAAATGTAACCCCTCCAAGGCATATTGATCTGTGGAAAATCCTCTCTGCATGTTCCAATGTCACCCTCTATTTCCCTGCCCCCCCCTTCACTCTGCTAGCCCCCCTCCTCCTCCCCTCTCCATCTCTTCACTCTGCTAGCCTCCCCCCCCCCTCCTCTTCCTCCTCCTTCTCCACCCCCTGTCATGGATTCCTCCTCTGTCTAATTGGGTCCATGTCCTCCTCAGCAGTGAGTGTGTTCAGCCTGGTGGCTCAGCTAACAGAGAATATCTGTAGCTCCTTCAAATGTCATGTCATTGACTGGGCCACCCGTGTCGGATTTAACCTTTTCATTAGCTAGCATTTTGTCAAGCCAACGGAATCCATGACCATGAGCCTATACAGTGCCTGGGAATGTGTGTATTTGTGTGTCTTTGTGTCTGTGTGTGTGTGTGTGTGTGTGTGTGTCCATGACTAAGGCAACAAGTGTCTTTATATGGCCACAAATCAGGACACCAAAACTCCCAGAGTTCCCCTGTTCTCAGTGCTGCCCTCCTCTTCCAGGTTAACTTTAGAACATAAAACACACAAACCCAAGTAGGCCGAGCACTGAATCGCTTTCTGAAACATGCCTGTGTTCTGTTATGCACAAACACACACACACACAGACACACAATCTGTGCGATGATAAAGAATGTATGATAACATGAATTATTGAAAAACTGTATTAAACATTTATGGATATTATGGAGGAAATAGCCTGGCTGCTGAATGCAAAGCTGCATGTCTCCCTGGGAGCATGAGGGCCTGGTGAGGTGTGGATGCTGACTGGGCTTGAATGGTTCTCAGATGACTGTCGCTGCGCTGTTGTACCCTCCATTGTTGTCGGAAACAAATCTTACTTCCCACGCTGGAATCTGGAAGACTTTTCTCAGACTCCAAAATGTTTTGTTGTTTTTTTTTTTACTGTTGTGTATTTGGACACAAACACTAGAATAAATATGAATTTGTTTTTGTACCAACTTACAATGGTTATAATGAGTAACTTTCAAAATTCCTGACAGCTGAAAGCCTAGCGATTTTATACTCAAAAATACTTTTTATCTGGGGAGGAATGCAGCTCTGTGGTGGAACATTTGCAGGCTGATCAGGAGGTCCCGGGTTCAAATACCACCCTTTGCTTTGAATAAAAACATCTACTAAGTGCATACATTATCATGTTTAACCTGAAGATCTACATTATCCTCAAACATGACACTGTTCAGAAACAGATTGCAGGGTTTCCCGCAGAAAAGAAAAAAAAGATGCGTTCTGCAGAGAAGGGAGACTGGCGTTGGTCACGGTTTGGAATGAAAGGGAGAAAACCGGACAGAGTAACACGGCGGATATCGCTCATAAAAAAAAGATGACGACGTAGTTAAGGCGGCAGGCGTGTGTTTCTTAGGCGGCCGCCTTAACTGCAAAGTGCTGCGGGAAACCCTGGATCGTGGCTCCAGAGTATTAGCAGTGATCTCTTACTTGATCTCGCTCTCCTGGACCCTCTCCTCGTCCAGATCCTCGATGAACTTCTCTCCCTTCATCCAGTAGATGAGCGGGCTGGAGTCTCCACTGTAGCCGAAGAAGGCCCGGCACGTCAGGTTGACTGGACTTCCTGTGGAAGGAGAGGGAGACAGGAAATGAGGCGCGGCCGGGCGGTGAAACAGCACAACACGTCGGCTCGTCTCAGAATACGACCAGGAATCCTCGATAGACGTCAACGAGGGGCACAGGTGACCTCCCCATTCCCCCCCCCCCTCCTCCTCCTCCTTCTTCCCCCCCCTACCCCCAAAAAGCGAAACCTGGTTAACCACAGAACGACCCAGCTCAGCTCCTCCCTTCCAGAAGGAGGACTGTGACGGGGGGGCTGGTGGTGGTGGTGGGGGGGGGCTCAGCTCGGAGGAGCTGGCGGTATGCAGCAGGAAGTGAGAGGCATCAGGAGGTGTGATGAGCAGCTAGGCTCCCTGGGGTCACTAGCAGACTGACACTGTCAATGGGCTGAGGGGCTAAGCTGACACGCCTCAGGAGGGTCTCTCCTCTGGCTCCCGCATGCCGGTCTCTCCCCTGGCTCCCGCATGCCGGTCTCTCCTCTCCGCTCATTCTGAACGCATATCTCATGTGTCGAGGGGAGACGAGGCCGCTTGGAGACCTCCCTCTCTCACGCTCATTCTCTCTCTTTTTTTCCGCTCTCACTCTCTCCCTCTCTCTCCTCCCTGGAGTACAGGAAGGCCTGGGTTATAGATGTTTTGCTTTAGCCCTCCTCTTTTTAACTCTTTGGTTTATGTTGCAGACACACACACACACACATACACTCTCAAACACACACACACTCTTCCTGGTTGTGGTGGAGTGTTCTGAAGCGATTACACTTTGACATCATCAAAGCCTGACTGTCGGCAGTCCTATTAAGCCGGCAATTCAAGGACAAGAAAGTCCTCTGCAGCACGTTCAAGAAGGCAAACAGGTGATTCCCCTTCGTTCATTAGTGTTGCGGAAGATCACCCCCTGCCGTGGCAACTTCCTCGTTAAAACAAGAATGATACGATAAAACCATCGAATAAAAATGATAAACATGCATTTTAAATGTGCATTTTCTTAGGCCATCTCTGCTTTGTTCATTTTTGCACACAAGATAACACCTTGATGATGTAATTCAACCAGAAGAGACACGGAAAATCGAGGTGATATTCCTCTCCGTGTTGGAGCAGTCTCCGACAGACAGAGACAACGCTGGCTGAGGAGAGATACAGGGCATTAGCAAGCCGTCGAGTCGCAGTACCTCTCCAGACCATTAGAGGGCCCCGCACATCTACAAACCAGGGAAACAGATGTACTACCACATCTCTAGACGAGGGGGGGGGGGGGAGGAGGAGGAGGGAGGGGGGGGAGTGAAAACAAAACAGTGTGACAGGTACTGCCATCAGGGAAGAAGCCACAATGATCCTGCTGCGTCAGACACCGTACAACTGTAGATTCACCACACAGAGTATTAACCCGAGGACCTGAAAGCATGTACATGTCTCAGTGACTGCAATGCAGCATGCTGCCTGGATACTTTATAGCTCGTACCACACACTGCCAGCCACAAGAAGAGGGGGATTATAGGTTGTTACACGGCCACTTGGAGGGGGGGGGGGGAGGGAGGGAGGGGAGGGTGGGAGGGAGGGAGAAAGGGAAGGGTGGGAGGGAGGGAGAAAGGGGAGGGTGGGAGGGAGGGAGAAAGGGGAGGGTGGGAAGGAGGGAGAAAGGGGAGGGTGGGGAGGGAGGGGGGGGGAGAAGCTCTTCATTGCCATGTTCTCTGTTCTTCTACACATATGGTTGAATACATAGGGTTAGGGCGCCTACACTGAGGAGACACACACACACACACACACACACACACGACACGCACACACACACACACACACGCACACCACACACACACACACACTCTTGGACACCAAAGGGACACATTTAAATCCCAACCTCTGGCCCAGCCTGTAAAAAAATAATAAAAAAAGCTCCTAATGCGATTGTCCCTGCCTCTCCTCTTGCTTATCTCTCCCTGCCTCTGCTAAGCCTCTCTTAGTCACAGCGATGCGACCAAGCTGCTCCACAGTCCTCTCTGAAGCAGCGGTCCTGAGGACACACCTGCCCAGGTAGACCTGCGGAGGACACAGCGCTCGCACATGCGTGTTTACGTGTGCGAGCGACGGCTGGTTGACATACGTGACCCACTGTCTTTACGAAACAGCTCCTGTAGGGTGTGAATCCTGAGACGTTTGAAAACAGGATTTTCCCCCATTTGTGTTTAGCCACTTCTGGTTTTCAGCGTTGGATGAATGAAGCTGTTGTTGAAGACTTGAGCTGCATTTCAAAGTGGAGAGTCGTTTCGTGACGTTTACAGTTTTAGCAATTAGCAGGCATAGTTATCCAGAGAAACTTACAAGAGCAAATTGAAAAGGCTGTGTTTAAATTTGGATTCATTTGTGTTCTATTTGACACCCCGGCAGTAATAACAAAGAGAGAATGTTTTAAATCCTTCACTTAACAGAAAGGAGGGAGTCTATTTTGAACCGCACAATTAAGTCTAAATAATAACAGACGAAAAACAACAAAGGAAGGCTTTTGATGCTCAGCAGTCCCTGTCCACACAGCGTGTGTTGTGTGTGTGTGTGCCTGTGTGTGTGTGTATGAGAAAGAGGGGGAGAGAGGGGGGCCGGGGTATGTGTGTGTGTGCTTACTATGTTTGTATTCATGAGAGAGTAGGAGGGAGAGGAAGAGAGATGGAAACTTTGCTTTTATGTGGGTGTGTGTTTGTGCACTGTATGTGTGTGCGTCAGAAAGGGAGAAAGAGGGAGAGAGGATGAGAGGGTGAATGTGTGTGTTTGTGCACTGTATGTGTGTGCGTCAGAAAGGGAGAAAGAGGGAGAGAGGATGAGAGGGTGAATGTGTGTGTTTGTGCACTGTATGTGTGTGCGTCAGAAAGGGAGAAAGAGGGAGAGAGGATGAGAGGGTGAATGTGTGTGTTTGTGCACTGTATGTGTGTGCGTCAGAAAGGGAGAAAGAGGGAGAGAGGATGAGAGGGTGAATGTGTGTGTTTGTGCACTGTATGTGTGTGCGTCAGAAAGGGAGAAAGAGGGAGAGAGGATGAGAGGGTGAATGTGTGTGTTTGTGCACTGTATGTGTGTGCGTCAGAAAGGGAGAAAGAGGGAGAGAGGATGAGAGGGTGAATGTGTGTGTTTGTGCACTGTATGTGTGTGCGTCAGAAAGGGAGAAAGAGGGAGAGAGGATGAGAGGGTGAATGTGTGTGTTTGTGCACTGTATGTGTGTGCGTCAGAAAGGGAGAAAGAGGGAGAGAGGATGAGAGGGTGAATGTGTGTGTTTGTGCACTGTATGTGTGTGCGTCAGAAAGGGAGAAAGAGGGAGAGAGGATGAGAGGGTGAATGTGTGTGTTTGTGCACTGTATGTGTGTGCGTCAGAAAGGGAGAAAGAGGGAGAGAGGATGAGAGGGTGAATGTGTGTGTTTGTGCACTGTATGTGTGTGCGTCAGAAAGGGAGAAAGAGGGAGAGAGGATGAGAGGGTGAATGTGTGTGTTTGGCACTGTATGTGTGTGCGTCAGAAGGGAGAAAGAGGGAGAGAGGATGAGAGGGTGAATGTGTGTGTTTGTGCACTGTATGTGTGTGCGTTCAGAAAGGGAGAAAGAGGGAGAGAGGATGAGAGGGTGAATGTGTGTGTTTGTGCACTGTATGTGTGTGCGTCAGAAAGGGAGAAAGAGGGAGAGAGGATGAGAGGGTGAATGTGTGTGTTTGTGCACTGTATGTGTGTGCGTCAGAAAGGGAGAAAGAGGGAGAGAGGATGAGAGGGTGAATGTGTGTGTTTGTGCACTGTATGTTTGTGCGTCAGAAAGGGAGAAAGAGGGAGAGAGGATGAGAGGGTGAATGTGTGTGTTTGTGCACTGTATGTGTGTGCGTCAGAAAGGGAGAAAGAGGGAGAGAGGATGAGAGGGTGAATGTGTGTGTTTGTGCACTGTATGTGTGTGCGTCAAGAAAGGGAGAAAGAGGGAGAGAGGATGAGAGGGTGAATGTGTGTGTTTGTGCACTGTATGTGTGTGCGTCAGAAAGGGAGAAAGAGGGAGAGAGGATGAGAGGGTGAATGTGTGTGTTTGTGCACTGTATGTGTGTGCGTCAGAAAGGGAGAAAGAGGGAGAGAGGATGAGAGGGTGAATGTGTGTGTTTGTGCACTGTATGTGTGTGCGTCAGAAAGGGAGAAAGAGGGAGAGAGGATGAGAGGGTGAATGTGTGTGTTGTGCACTGTATGTGTGTGCGTCAGAAAGGGAGAAAGAGGGGAGAGAGGATGAGAGGGGTGAATGTGTGTGTTTGTGCACTGTATGTGTGTGCGTCAGAAAGGGAGAAAGAGGGAGAGAGGATGAGAGGGTGAATGTGTGTGTTTGTGCACTGTATGTGTGTGCGTCAGAAAGGGAGAAAGAGGGAGAGAGGATGAGAGGGTTGAATGTGTGTGTTTGTGCACTGTATGTGTGTGCGTCAGAAAGGGAGAAAGAGGGAGAGAGGATGAGAGGGTGAATGTGTGTGTTTTGTGCACTGTATGTGTGTGCGTCAAGAAAGGGAGAAAGAGGGAGAGAGGATGAGAGGGTGAATGTGTGTGTTTGTGCACTGTATGTGTGTGCGTCAGAAAGGGAGAAAAGAGGGAGAGAGATGCAGAGGGTGAATGTTGTGTTTGTGCACTGTATGTGTGTGCGTCAGAAAGTGGAGAAAGAGGAGAGAGGATGAGAGGGTGAAATGTGTGTGTTTGTAGCACTGTATGTGGGTGTCGCGTCAGAAAGGGAGAAAGGACAGGGAAGAGAGGATGAGAGCGAGTGATGTGTCGTGTTTCGTGCACGGTATGTGTATGGTGCGTCAGAAAGGGAGAAAGAGGGAGTGAGAGGATGAGAGTGGGTGACATGTGTGTGTTTGTTGCACTGTATGTGTGTTGTGCGTCAGAAAAGGGAGAAGTATGGGATGAGAGGATGTAGGATAGCGGTGAATGTGTGTGTTTGGTGCACTGTATGTGTGTGCGTCAGAAAGGGAGAAAGGAGGATGAGATGGGATGAGAGGGTGAATGTGCTGTGTTTGTGCACTGTATGTGTGTGCGTCAGAAGGGAGAAAGAGGGAGAGAGGATGAGAGGGTGAATGTGTGTGTTTGTGCACTGTATGTGTGTGCGTCAGAAAGGGAGAAAGAGGGAGAGAGGATGAGAGGGTGAATGTGTGTGTTTGTGCACTGTATGTGTGTGCGTCAGAAAGGGAGAAAGAGGGAGAGAGGATGAGAGGGTGAATGTGTGTGTTTGTGCACTGTATGTGTGTGCGTCAGAAAGGGAGAAAGAGGGAGAGAGGATGAGAGGGTGAATGTGTGTGTTTGTGCACTGTATGTGTGTGCGTCAGAAAGGGAGAAAGAGGGAGAGAGGATGAGAGGGTGAATGTGTGTGTTTGTGCACTGTATGTGTGTGCGTCAGAAAGGGAGAAAGAGGGAGAGAGGATGAGAGGGTGAATGTGTGTGTTTGTGCACTGTATGTGTGTGCGTCAGAAAGGGAGAAAGAGGGAGAGAGGATGAGAGGGTGAATGTGTGTGTTTGTGCACTGTATGTGTGTGCGTCAGAAAGGGAGAAAGAGGGAGAGAGGATGAGAGGGTGAATGTGTGTGTTTGTGCACTGTATGTGTGTGCGTCAGAAAGGGAGAAAGAGGGAGAGAGGATGAGAGGGTGAATGTGTGTGTTTGTGCACTGTATGTGTGTGCGTCAGAAAGGGAGAAAGAGGGAGAGAGGATGAGAGGGTGAATGTGTGTGTTTGTGCACTGTATGTGTGTGCGTCAGAAAGGGAGAAAGAGGGAGAGAGGATGAGAGGGTGAATGTGTGTGTTTGTGCACTGTATGTGTGTGCGTCAGAAAGGGAGAAAGAGGGAGAGAGGATGAGAGGGTGAATGTGTGTGTTTGTGCACTGTATGTGTGTGCGTCAGAAAGGGAGAAAGAGGGAGAGAGGATGAGAGGGTGAATGTGTGTGTTTGTGCACTGTATGTGTGTGCGTCAGAAAGGGAGAAAGAGGGAGAGAGGATGAGAGGGTGAATGTGTGTGTTTGTGCACTGTATGTGTGTGCGTCAGAAAGGGAGAAAGAGGGAGAGAGGATGAGATGGGTGAATGTGTGTGTTTGTGCACTGGTATGTGTGTGCGTCAGAAAGGGAGAAAGAGGTGGGGGAGAGAGGAATGAGAGGGTGAAGTGTGTGTGTTTGGTGCAGCTGTGTATGTGTGTGCGGTCAGAAAGGGAGAAAGAGGGAGAGAGGATGAGAGGGTGAATGTAGTGTGTGTGTGCACTAGGTATGTGTGTGCGTCAGAAAGGGAGAAAGGAGGGAAGAGAGGATGAGAGGGTGAAATGTGTGGATAGCTCATCAGGGACAGGCAGCATAGAGTGCCTGATGTCCTCGACGCTGTTTCCCCTTCCTTGCCCCGGCCAGAGGCGCTCCTCTTCCAGTACTGTGTAACATTCAATCAGGCTTCTCCCCACTCACATGTGGCCCATCTCCAGTCATTCCCACGTCTCCATTGCACCTCATTACCGAGATGACCAACCCTCACGCTTCGCTCATTAAGTAATGTGGTGAGTTTATGGAGCGACACAATGCAATAAGCAAACCGTTTATCCACGACCATTCTCCAGAGTCCTCTGAGGTTAGCCTCTGGACCGGTGGACTGGGGGGGGGGGGGGGGGGGGGAGGGGGGGGGGGAGAGAGGGAGAGTAAGGATGAAGGAAAGAGAAGGAGAGAAGGTAGGAGAGAGAGAGAGCTGGAGAAAGAGATGATGAGGGAGGGAGAGAGAGATATTTGGACAAAGAGAGAGGATGAAGGAAGGAGAGAGAAGGTGGGAGAGAGAGAGAGACGGAGAGAGAGAAAGAGAGGATCGGGGAGTGAGACGAGAAAAAGAGAAAACAAAAGAACAAGAGAGAGACAGAGGGAACCCCTCGTCCACATCAGGCCGTGCTGCAGGAGAGGGGGAACCCCTCGTCCACATCAGGCCGTGCTGCAGGAGAGGGGGAACCCCCTCGTCCACATCAGGCCGTGCTGCAGGAGAGGGGGAACCCCTCGTCCACATCAGGCCGTGCTGCAGGAGAGGGGGAACCCCTCGTCCACATCAGGCCGTGCTGCAGGAGAGGGGGAACCCCTCGTCCACATCAGGCCGTGCTGCAGGAGAGGGGGAACCCCTCGTCCACATCAGGCCGTGCTGCAGGAGAGGGGGAACCCCTCGTCCACATCAGGCCGTGCTGCAGGAGAGGCTGACATTTACAAGATCTAAAGCCTCATTCACATTGATATTTCAGAAAAGCAAAACACTTAAGCAGAGAGGATGATTATTGCAAAGGTCCAAATTGGCCATTTTACCGATACACGCACCTCGGCCCTCTTCAGAATTACCCCATAAAACATTTAAAACTAAATAATACCTAATAGCGAAGCTCATGTTTCAAGTCCTTTCCAGATGCAATACCTCAAAGGATCAATGCTTATTCAATGAGGACATGTTTGTTTTGCAACTGTGTTGACATTCCAATCAACATCTGTACACCACAAGGGGAATATCCCTGTCCCCTCTCCCCTCCCTCTCAGAGGGGGAGAGAGAAAGAGAAAACGCGGAGGACGAGAATGACAGATAGGGAGGGAGAAAGAGGAGAGAGGGAGGGAGAAAGAGAGGGGTGTAGAGGGAGAGAGGGAGAAAGAGGAGAGAGGGAGGGAGAAGAGAGGGGTGTAGAGGGAGAGAGGGAGAAAGAGGAGAGAGGGAGGGAGGGAGAAAGAGGAGAGAGGGAGGGAGGGAGGGAGAAAGAGGAGAGAGGGAGGGAGGAGAGGAGAGAGGAGAGAGGGAGGGAGAAAGAGAGGGGTGTAGAGGGAGAGAGGGTGGTGCTGATTCAGAGGTTCAACAACAGATCCATCTCAGCACCCTCTATTCTAACACTTCCCCTCTGCTGAAAGTTTCTCTCCTCTTCTTCTCCATCATCCTTTCATCTTTATTCTTCTTTCAATCCCTCAATCGTCACGGTAACCCCCCCCCCCCCCGCCTCCCTCCAGAGTACAGCCTAGAGGCCAGTCCCCAGTGAGGCTCACTGAAACTCTCCGTTCAGCCAATCCCGAGGCAGCTTACTGTGCTCAGGGAACCAATCCACAGTGACAGGCAGGGGCGAGGGGTGCAGCGACGCCCACCAGGGTGCCGGTTGATCTGGACCGGATCAGCACGGCTCGTGAGCTGAATGAGAGGCCTGACAGACGCGTCCATGTCTGACAGAAACGTCTCCGCCGAGGAGTTTTCGAAAATCTACCTTCGTCCTGTCCCCCCCCCCCCCCCCCTTTGTCCTTAAGATCTCTGGAAGCAGGGAAGCGATGCCCGCTTGGTCCCTGCAGGAGAGGAGGCAGGGGCCTTGATGTGGGGGTGGAGGGAGGGTGGGGGGGCAGGCAGAGTCCTGGTACTGTGCACAGATGTGTGACGAGGAACAGTTTGTTGTCCTGCTGTCTCTACGGCAACCTTGGGTTTACTCCTCTCTCCCTCTCTCCATTTTCTCTCCAATTCCTCCTCCTCCTTCTTTTCACATCCCCCCTCCTTCCCTTGCTCCCGCTCCCCCTGCCCCCCCCCCTGCCCTCCCCCCCCCCCGCCCCCCCCCCCCCCTGCCTCCCCTCCCTCCCCTCGCTCTCCTGCCAAGGAGCAGGCCTCAGGAGAGTCTTGTGTGCAAACACAAGGTGGCAGATTTTCCATTATAAATGCATATGCAGGCGTGAGACAAACAAAGAGTGTGTGTGTGTGGGGGGATATGTGTGTGTGTGTGTGGGGGGGGGATATGTATGTGTGTGTCGGGGGGGATATGTATGTGTGTGTCGGGGGGGATATGTGTGTGTGTGTGGGGGGGATATTGTGTGTGTGTGGGGGGGGATATGTGTGTGTGTGTGTGTGTGTGGGGGGGGGATATGTGTGTGTGTGTGTGTGGGGGGGGGGGGGGGGATATGTGTGTGCAGCAGTGCAGCAAGAGAGG
>CM042873.1:1378778-1398778 GCA_023658055.1 Thaleichthys pacificus
GCGGAGAGTTGAAGGAAGTTGGAACAGGAGAGATGTTGGGAAGAGAGAGAGAGGAGAGTGAGTGAAGTGAGTGAAAGAGGAAGGTGGAAAATGAAAGAGGAGAGAGTGGAAAAATTGGAAGTGAAGGGAAAGGAAAGAGACTGAGGTGTGGAGTGACAAAAGGTGAAGAAGTGAAAGTGTCAAAGTGGAAAGAATGAAAGAGGGGGGGAGAGCGAGAGAGTAACGACGTGAAAGAGGTGAGGACGAGAGAGTGAAAGGTGAAAAGCTCGATCAGTGGGGGAGAGGAAGGAGCACGAGTGTTTGTGAAAAAGCGTGAAAAGAAGAGTTGAGAGAGTGTGAAAGAGGGAGAAGGGTGACGAGAGTTGAAAAAGGGGGACATTACGAAAGGAGTGAGACGTGAAATTGGTGAAAAAGTGAAGTGAAAAGATCGTGTTGTGGGGTGGTGAAAGAGGGAGAGAGGTGGAGAGTGGGGTGAAAAGAGGGGGAAAGTAGAGAGGAGTGCGTAGTGAGCTAGACGGGGAGAGTGAGAATGTGTGAAAAAAGAGGGAGAGAGAGAGAGAGAGACGTTGAAGAGAGAGAAGTGGGAGGACGGAGGAGCGAGAGCGTGAAATGAAGACGAGAAGTGTTTGGAAAAAGAGAGTGGCCGGGAGAGTGATGAGTAGGAGTAGGTGAAAGAGAGTAGTGAGAATGTGTGAGGAGGGTGGGGAAATGGAAAGTGGGAAGAGGGGAGAGAGATGACGGAAGGAGGACGTGGAGGAGAGAGTGTGGAGAGACAACGAGATCGTGAAGAGAAGGAGGAGACAGAAGAGATCATGGAAGAGAGAGTGGCGAGAGTGAGACAGAGATGAAGAAGAGAAGAAGTGCCAGAGAGAGGGAGTATGTGCGGGGTGAAAGAGGAGAGAGTGGGTGTGTGAAAGACAAGTATGATTGAGTGTTGGAGGAGAGGGGGTGTGAATGCGAAGGAGAGTGGGCTGTAGTGTGAGTGATTGAAGGGGGTGAGATCAGTGAAAAGGGATGGAGAGAGAGTGAGAGGAGAGAAAAAGAGGGAGAGAGTGAAAGAGGAGAGAGTGAAAGAGGGAGAGAGTGAGAGAGGAGGGATGAGAGTGAGAGAGAGGGAGGAGGAGGAGAGAGGGAGGGCAGAGAGTGAAGAGGCAGAGAGGGAGAGAGGGAGAGAGGAAAGAGGCAGAGAGTGAAAGAGGGAGAGAGTGAAGAGAGGGAGGAGAGTGAAAGAGGGCAGAGAGTGAAGAGGGAGAGAGTGAAAGAGGGAGAGAGTGAAAGACGGAGAGAAGTGAAAGATGGGTGAGAGAGTGAAAGAGGGAGAGAGTGAAAGAGGGAGAGGAGTGAAAGAGGGAGAGAGTGAAAGAGGGAGAGAGTGAAAGAGGGAGAGATTGAAAGAGGGAGAGGAGAGTGAAAGAGGAGAGGAGAGTGAAAGAGGGAGAGAGTGAGAGGGAGAGAGTGAAAGAGGTGAGAGAGTTGAAAGAGGGAGAGAGTGAAAGAGGGAGAGAGTGAAAGAGGGAGAGAGTGAAAGAGGGAGAGAGTGAAGAGGGAGAGAGTGAAAGAGGCAGAGAGTGAAAGAGGAGAGAGAGTGAGAAGAGGGAGGGGCAGAGAAGGTGGGGAAGAATAACAGTGTGACACATTCGCTGCACATGTGAAGAAGAATGACAAAATGAAAATCTCCTTCTCTCTCCTCTCTCTCGTCTCTCCTCTCTCTCTCCTCTCTCTCTCCTCTCTCTCGTCTCCTCTCTTCTCTCTCTCTCTCTCTCTCTCTGTGTGTTTGTCCTTCTCTCCCATGCTCTTCACTCCCTCTCTTCAACAAAGGCTTTTTAGAACTCCCCTCTTATGCATACACACACACACGTGTGTGTGTGTGTGTTTCATGAAACATTGAGAGGATGTTGTTGCTTCAACATGGGTTGCACTACAGCACCAGAGCTAATGACAGAACAGATAATAGTAAAGGCTGCTGAGGAAGCACTCGTGTGTGTGTGTGTGTGTGGTGTGTGCACGCACGCAAGTGTTACATGTGTGTGTATGTTTTATTTGGTGTGTGTATATGCAGCACAGCCCTGGCCAAAACACATTAGGACACATCTGTCCACTCTAGACTGACTCACCATCCAAGTCATCATAATGTATCATGAAGAGCTCGCTCTCTCTCTCTCTCTCTCTCTCTCTCTCTCTCTCTCTCTCTCTCTCCTCTCTCTCTCTCTCTCTCTCTCTCTCTCTGTCTCTCTCTCTCTCTCTCACTTTTTCTCCCTCTTCTTTCTCCCTCTCTTTCTCCCTCTCTTCTCCCTCTCTCTCTCTCTCTCTCTCTTTTCTCTTTCTCTTTCTCTCTTTCTCTATCACTCTCACTCTCACTCTCACTCTCTATTTTCCTGCTCTCTCTCCCTCTCTCCCTCTCTCCCTCTCTCCCTCTCTCCCTCTCTCCCTCCCTCTCTCCTTCACTCTCACTCTCTCACTCTCACTCTCTCACTCTCCCCCCTCTCTCGCACTCACTCTCTCACTCCTCTCTCACTCTCCATTTTCCTGCTCTCTCACTCTGTGTCTCCAGCCTATCTATCTATATAATCAACCTCTCTCACTCGTCACTTTCTTCTCAAGCTAAATCTATATTTCTCAGTCTACATTTCTCTCTCTTTCTCTCTGCCCCTCTCTCTTTTCCTACAGTCCAATTTGAGAACAAGGATGGCTCCCAATTGAGGAGAACAAGAAATCAATCTTCACAAGGAGCATCACTCACACAGCCTCCATCCCCACACACCCAGGAGCTCCATATACAACAACTCCTTTCACAGTATGATTTACTATTAACTACATTTAACACAGATAACTAGCTAAGTCTCCATTAATCCATGTCCACACACACAAAACGCACACAAACACGCACACAAACACACGCACACAAACGCACGCAAGCACAACTCAGGTTTAAGACCAAGATCTAAGAGCACTGTTCAAATGATTAATCCGTAATATTCAATTTAACCAAATAGTGCAATGAAACACACACAAAGACCTATCTCTACAAACACACATGACTGTAACACAAAGATACACTCAAGCCCGCATTCAGATACACACACACCACCACACTTCATGGTCACTTTGCTGCCTCCATTTGCACGGCTCAGATAAACATTCTTATTGTGGTGACAAAATCTGTCATCTGTTTCTCTCTTATTTCCGTTCACACACTTTGTGGTTCATGAGTTGTGTGTGTTGTGTGTGTGTGTTGTGTGTGTGTGTTGTGTGATGTGTATTGTGTGTGTGTGTTGTGTGTGTTGTTGTGTGTTGTGCGAGTTAGTGTCCGAGGCGTTGTGACCACGCTCGCGTGTGTGTGTGACCACGCTCACGTGTGTGTGTAAAACATGTGTGTGACACACTCGTGTGTGTGTGTAAACGTGTGTGTGACCACACTCGCGTGTGTGTGTGTAAACGTGGAACCACAAGGACCTCCTTTCTCCTAATAATTACTTTCCTGTTTCGTTTTTGTCGCAGCTCGATTATTCACTGATTTCTCCAACAGCTTTTCTTTTCATTATGTTTCAAACGGCCCTGTGTCACTTGTCTGTCACCACATTTAACACTGCCGACAAGCCACTTTTCTCCCAACCATAATTAAACAGCACAGATCTATAATTACTGAGTATTTCCTCCTTCCTCGTGTCCTGCTGGATGGGTTCCTCTCCTACTCTGTGACTGGGTTGTTAGCAGACGCTATTATTTGCATTCTTTCAGCTTCTTGCGATCTCCTCATTTAATGCAGGCCTTTGAGAGAATTAACAACCTCATATGCAAATGGCGGAGAAAATAGAACCCATCTTCAAAAAAGCTAAACACACACGTGTGTGTGTGTGTATGTGTGTGTGTGTGTGTGTATGTGTGGTAAGTCTTCAAGTTACTGCACAACGTATATGAGTCTTTTACTGCACGACACACCTATTCACACACACACACACACATGCCAAACACACACACACACACATCAGCCAAACACACACACATGCCAAACACACACACGGCACGCACTGCTTACACCATTCCCTGAAAACATCAGCGCTGTATTCAGCCAATTTAGTTAATTAATCAAAACGGCATAATAGTGAGAACTGGGAAAATATAATAACATTCCAGAAGTAGATTTGAATTGAATGCAGCGGCCTTGGAGAGGCAGAAAGGACACAACTATGTCTTCATCACCGCTCCATCTCACCTCTTCTACTTTCAAAAAGGAACATTTATTAAATGGCTTAAATTAAATTTTGAAGACAAATCTCCCAATGTAATAATTTCCTTCTAAGTCTTTATCAACATTTAGTCAATGCACTGCTGGCATTGCTCAAAACTTTCCCTTTGCCACACATACATGACACACACGCACACGCACACACACAGAGTATGGTCGCTTAAGGGGCATCACTGACTGACATTCAGACAGAGAACAGTGATTGTTGAACAGCTTTCGTGACAAATTCCCCACACCAAAACCTAAAAACTCAGTTGAATTGGTGTCCGAGGAAAAACCGACCCAGGTGATCAGTAGGAACAGTAGGAACAGATATGGGTAAGACAGAGAGTTCATCTCATCTCCTCCTGGTTGGCTGGCGTACCTTCACAACACCTCCATCATCACCTTCCTGTTCCAGAGAGCTGCAGCTACAGTGCTAATCACAGCAAAGTACCGTTTCAAACACACACACACACACACACACATGAACAAACACACACAAACATAATTGCCACATAAGATCCCCACTGTGGCTCACTCATTTCACTGATGGACAAATCTATGGTTGGCATCTTAGCATGGCAACACCTAAAACAACCTTATTTTAAAAACCCCCCCTGGGCTCTCCTCCCTCTCCCCCTTCTCCTCTCCTCCCCCTCCTCTCTCCCCCCTCTCTCCTCTCCCCTCCTCTCTCCCCCTTCCTCCCTCTCCCCCTCCCCTCCCCCTCCCCCCTCCCCCCCTCTGTGATTTCAGTAATGTGCAGTAATTGCGTCTGGCGTGCGAGAGGCATGCGGGGAGGATAGCAGGGTATTGTTCTGGTTGTGGGGGGAGGGGGGGGACTAGGTGACAACCCTCCCCTCTTGACCTCTGACTCCCCCCCCCTCCCCCCTCCAGTGACTGTCTCCGTCGAGGACGCGATGGGGGAGGACGAGGAGCGAGGTGGCAACACGGCCACCTGCTGAAACGTCACAGACGCATTAGCATGCTGATCAGGCTGGAGCTTCTGTACCCCCCTCACCCCCCCACCCCCTCCCACACCCCTCACCACCCACCCCTCCACACCCCCTCACCCACCCACCCCCTCACCACACCCCTCCACACCCCCCCCACCCCCCCCCTCACCCCCCACCCCCCCCCACCCCCCCCCCCCCCCCCCCCCCCACCCCCCCTCACCCCCCACCCCCCCCCCCCACCCCCCCCCACCCCCCCCCCCCCCCCCCCCCACCCCCCCCACCCACCCCCCCACCCCCCCCCCACCCCCCCCCCCCCCCCCCCCACCCCACACCCCTCACACCCCCACCCCCCCCCACACCCCTCCTCACCCACCCCCCCTCCACCACCCCCCCCATCACCCCCCACCCCCCCCCCCTCACCCCCCACCCTACTACCCCCACCCCTCCTCACACCCTCTCACGTCTCTCTCTCGGACCGGGGAGCGAGGGAAGTTTGAATGAAAGTGAATGTCATGGGAGTGTCATTAAGTCAATCATTGAAATGACCCTTTCACACGTAAAGCTGTTTCTGCAGCCTCTCCAGTTCAGAGTGGTTACAGTAGCCATTAATTGGATTATTTCACTAATGCATTAATTTTCCTCCTCAGATAAGAATAGCCTTTTTTAAAGGGGTTGGGGGTGCTGGGCCCGTTTTAAAGGGGCGGTTTCTGTGTGTGTCTGCTGGATGGGAGGTTCACCTAATTCCCCATAATTACCAAGCCCGCATATCTCTCCTCGGGCTACTACATCTGCGTGTGTGTGCGTGTGTGTGTGTGTTTTTATATATGTGTAGTCGTGAGCCTGAGCGGTCGTTTGCGTACATGTATAAGTGTGTGTGCGTGTCTATCTGAGTGTGTGTGTGTGGTGTGTGTAGACTCCATTGTTTGAAGGTTTGAAGGCTAATGGTGAGGTGCACATGCAGGAGGAGAACTAGGGACAGCTGTAATACTTTCAGGCCTAATGGATGTGAAGAGCCGTAAATATCTGTACATAGTTGCCACCACTTTAAAGTTAGGAAAGAGTAGAAAATAAAAAACAAAGATTGTGACGTCTTCCTGTTCTTTGTTCTATCATTATCTGTCACCTTCTCCTGGGTGGAAGAGTTGCAGGAGGGACACCAGCACTGAGACTCAGGGTAAGAACCCTGAATGTCACTGCCAGAAGAAAGCTACAGGTAGCAAGAGATGAAAGGAGAGGGGAAAGGAGAGAGAGAGAGAGAGAGAGAGAGAGAGAGAGAGAGAGAGAGATGAGAGGAGAGAGAGAGAGAGAGAGAGAGAGGGGGGGGGGGGGGGGGGAGGAGAGGAAAAATAGGTTAGGCACCTGTTGGGATGCAAGGTTCTTATAGTGTTACCAGTAGCAAGCCTATAGCAAAGTTGTACTCAATGTTCATGAACAAACTTAACTCTTTGTATTGCAAATACGCCATCGACCTACAGTATGTTACACACACAAAAACACACACACACACTTCCTCTTTAAATCAGAGAGGGGTTGTTCCTCCAGAATAAATGAATAGTAATTGATTTAAGTGAAACCAGCACTTACTGCCCAGTGTGAAGCCACCACCACCCACTATCATGGCACTCCCCTGAGAATGTCAGAGAGGGAGAGTGTGTGTGTGTGTGTGTGTGTGTGTGCAGTGTGTGGGTGTATGTGTGTATGCTATGTGTGGTGTGTGTTCAGATGTGTGTGTGTGTGTGTGTCTCAAAGTATCAGTCTAAGAGGCTCATTGGCCCTTATCTCTCCACCACACTTCAGAATGACAGCTAGATATTAGGCCGTCAAAGACAGAGAATGATCTCCACGGATAGTACATAAACAGTGATTTAGAGATCTCCTCACATTTACAAGACACACACACACACTCCTGCACGCACAGACACACACACTTCGTGGGGTTAGAGTTAACAAGGGCATCTCGGGTGTGAGGCATAGATGAGAGGAAGATAATAGGTATGATCTAAAGAATGGTCTCTATTAAATTATAGGACTGAGCTCAATAACACGGACACACACACACACACACACAGCACCATTTGCTCCGGTTTTAATGAGATGTTCTATTCAACTACATCAATGCACAGAAAAGACATTGAATCCAGCATGGAATTCTCCAAGTAAATTAGCTTTTTCTCTTTCACCCTGGGATAGATTCTCAATGACACACGCTTCCCCTATGGCTGCAGCTTCTCACAGCTTTTACACATGATACATCTTTTGTTCAAACACGGTTTGTATACTGTAAGACAACTCACACGGGTGAAACACAGCCTCTCCCGCTGGAGAGAAGCTGTCTTGAGGCATTGTCAGTTGTCAATCTGGATCCAGAGCCGTCTCACCATGGGGCTGAGGGCTGATGAATGATTGAATCTGGATACGAGGGTACATGCTGAAGAACAACAGACCAAAGTCTTGATTAGCATTTCTTCATAGGATATTAAAAAGGCCATGGGAACTGCAGTTGAATAATTTCTACCAGCGTGTACGACACAGTCATGTATATTCACTGTTGGGTCCTGACCTTCCGTTGTTGGTGAATATACATGCGTACTTAAACACACACACACAATCACACACGGAACCACTTGTGCACACACACACCAACAAAAACACCTGCACGTACACACACACACACATGCAAGGAACGGAATGTGCGCACACACACAGTCAAGCTTGTGCCCACGCGTGTTGGACAGTGATCATGATTGATTCAGCTGGGCCCACCAGACACCCTGTCCCCCCTAGTAGAGATGGGAAGATGTCTGACTGGTCTCCTGTTCCACTGGCTCAATCGGGCACGACAGCATCAGTTAGACAGACAAGACAGTGGTGTGAATAATGAATCCATCTCCTGTTGCCGTCTTTGACCCTGCGTTGGAGTAGCCTACATAATTCACTTAGTTCTGGGACGTACACAATATGCTACCTGATGGCCCCATCAAGAGAGAGAGAGAGAGAGAGAGAGAGACAGAGAGAGACAGAGAGAGAGAGAAATAAAGAAAGAAAGAAAGAGAAGAGAGAGAGACAGAGAGAGAAAGAGAGACACACACATACACACAGATAGACAGTTTGGTTTAGACTTCTGGAAAGTTCCTATGAATCAGTGACCAAATGAATTTTTAGGAAAACCGTTTTTTCTTTGTGTGTGTGTCTGTGACCGGTAAGAAGGAGATTTTGATTTGCATAGAGTGTTCTGTGTGTCCCCTACTGAGACCCATAGTTCCTCACCAAGCTGGAGTCCAAGCCCTGGGGCTGCACCTTAGGAAGGGATCTCCAAGGTGTGTGTGTGTGTGTGTCTGTACATAACCATTTGGGTTGCCACATTGGTGATGGTCCATCTGGCAACGCTTGATCCAAACACACACCCTCAATCTGCACAGCCTGTCCAGGTGAGACAAGATGTGTGTGTGGGTGTGTTGGCATGTTTGGGTGTGTGGATGTGGATGGGTAGGTGTGTAATTGTGTGTCTGTGTGTGTGGTGTGAATATGTGTGTATCTAATGTACAACATAATCATTTGATGTTGTGTCCTTTGATCACAGAGGCGTTTCTGAGCCTGTCCTGGATGGCTGGGGGAGAGAGGCCTCTAGGACTGGGCCACACAGAACCAGGACCAGGACACACAGAACCAGGACCAGGACTGGGCCACACAGAACCAGGACCAGGACACACAGAACCAGGACCAGGACACACAGAACCAGGACCAGGACTGGGCCACACAGAACCAGGACCAGGACCGGGCCACACAGAACCAGGATCATGACCGGTCCACACAGAACCAGGACCAGGACTGGGCCACACAGAACCAGGATCAGGACTGGGACACACAGAACCAGGACCAGGACACACAGGACCAGAACCGGGCCACACAGAACCAGGACCAGGACTGGCCACACAGAACCAGGATCAGGACTGGGACACACAGAACCAGGACCAGGACACACAGGGACCAGAACCGGGCCACACAGAACCAGGACCAGGACTGGGCCACACAGAACCAGCAGAACCAGGACCATGTGCTGCCTTCAGTGTTGTGACCCAGCCAGGGTTGTAACAGTACGTAAAGGCTGTGACTGTCTCTCTGTCCATCTCTCTCTTTCTCTCGCTCTCTCCTGGTCTCTGTCCATCTCTCTCTCTCTCTCTCGCTCTCTCCTGGTCTCTGACTCTCTTGTCCTCTGTCTTTTTCTTCCCATTCTCTCTCTCTTTTTCTCTATCACTTCCTCTCCGATCATCTCTTTACTGTCTTTATTCTTTATCATCATCTCTCTCTCTCTTTCTCTCGCTCTTTCTCTCTCTCACACACACACACACTCACATCCGCTCATCTCTTTTTTTTCTTTCCTCCCTTATCCTCTCTCTGCCTCTCTCTCCCTTATCCCTCTCTGCCTCTCCTCTTCCCTTATCCTCTCTCTGCCTCTCTCTCCCCTTTATCCTCTCTCTCCCTCTCTCTCCCTTATCCTCTCTCTCCCTCCTCTCCCTTATCCTCTCTCTGCCTCTCTCTCCCTTATCCTCTCTCTGCCTCTCTCTCCCTTATCCTCTCTCTGCCTCTCTCTCCCTTATCCTCTCTCTGCCTCTCTCTCCCTTATCCTCTACTCTCCCTCTCTCTCCCTTATCCTCTCTCTCCCTCTCTCTCCCTTATCCTCTCTCTCCCTCTCTCCCTTATCCTCTCTCTCCCTCTCTCTCCTTATCCTCTCTCTCCCTCTCTCCCTCTCATCGTGGTTGTCGTCCGGCCTTGCCTCCAGCAGGCAGGAGTGGAGGTAACCAATCAGACGGGTGTGACTTCCGCGCTGCAGAGCGCAGGCTTGCCCTCTGTGCTGCCCTCTGCCCTCCCTCACGTATCTGCCCATCTGGGAACGAGGCCCTATCTAGGCTCCACTGAGGGTACTTAAGGGTATCTGCAGGTAATTTAAGATATCTGAAATTGAAGGGAGATAGATAGGGAGGGAGCAGAGAGAGGGAGAAAATGAGAGGGAGAGAGAGAGAGGGAGGGAAGAGAAAGGGAGAGGGATGGAGAGGGAGGGAGAGAGAGAGAGGGAGGGAGAGGTTGAGAGAGAGAGAGAGAGGGAGGGAGGTTGAGAGAGAGGAAGAGGGAGGGAGGGGAGAGAGAGAGAGGGAGAGGGAGATGGAGTGACATCTTCAAAAGCTTTTTCCGATAAATGCAGAATTCATACACAGACCCAAGGACAACGGACACAAGTGTACATTGTGTGCTTGTGTGTGCATGTGCATGTCTGTGACTTTGAGGCGCAGTCCTTGGCATGCGATGGTGGCTCCATTATCTCTCTGTCTTCCTCTGCTCAGCCTACCCTGCCTTAGGCATCTTTCTACTTTAAAAAGCTGTCCAACGGACACACACACACACACGCACACACACACACACACACACACACAGTCTCTCTCTCTACACGCTCCACTGGGGCCGAGCAGTTTGGCATGAAGGAAGCTGGCTAACAGCTTGCAGGAGCGAGGTGACATTTCTCCGTATGCAGTGTGTGTGTCTGGTGTGTGTGTCTGTGTGTGTGAATGCTGCATGCGTGTGTGTGTGTGCAATTCTCATCGCTGAGCGCCTTTTGACTTTGCTTGGAGATAACAGCTGCTAGCAGACTTACAGAAGATGATGCCCAGCCAAACATGGAGAACAAGAAATTCAATGCTAACGATGTGGCTAGGCTAACAGCGCAAACGGGTAACTCTCAATTCTAAAGAAAAGGGACAGAAAAGGAGCGATTCACTGTAAATAATGTTAACCTAACAAGACCAGGCTGATGGTGAGGATCAGGAAGTGGGGATTAAGTTTGTGGGCGTCCAGGAGGGTGTAGAGAGAAAAGAGAGGAGGGGAAGAGAGGAGCGGAAGAGAGGAGAGGAAGAGAGGAGGGGAGAGGAGGGGGAGAGAGGAGGGGGAGAGAGGAGGGGAGAGGGGAGGGGGAGAGAGGAGGGGGAGAGAGGAGGGGGAGAGAGGAGGGGAAGAGAGGAGGGGGAGAGAGGAGGGGGAGAGAGGAGGGGAAGAGAGGAGGGGGAGAGAGGAGGGGGAGAGAGGAGGGGGAGAGAGGAGGGAAGAGAGGAGGGGGAGAGAGGAGGGAAGAGAGGAGGGGAGAGAGGAGGGGGAGAGAGGAGGGGGAGAGAGGAGCGGAAGAGAGGAGAGGAAGAGAGGAGGGGAGAGGAGGGGAGAGAGAGGAGGGGGAGAGGGGAGGGGGAGAGAGGAGGGGGAGAGAGGAGGGGGAGAGATGGAGGGGGAGAGAGGAGGGGAGAGAGGAGGGGAGAGAGGAGGGGAGAGAGGAGGGGAAGAGAGGAGGGAAGAGAGGAGTGGCAGGTCTGGGGGGTTGTAGAGGCATGAGGTGAACAGACAGAAGTAGATTTAAATTGGGAGTGGAGGATATAGGGAAAATGAGTTTTGTTTACAATATGTGTTTGCTTGTGTGTGTGTCTTTGGTTGAAATCCTGGAGGTCTAGTCCAGGTATTGAGGCGACTCCAGAACACACAGACATGCTTCAAGGTGAGCTCTGAAAGGCTGGTCTTGTGTGTTTGTGTGTGTGTGTGTGTTTGTGTCTGTGTGTCTATCGACTCACAGCCAACACACCTTGAGCTGAATACAAGAAGACAAGAGAGATGAGAGAGAAGATAAGCTCACCTTCAGAAAGATCCAGATATCTGGAACACATCAGATCAGCTCCACACACACACACACACACACCCACACACGCACACACCCCCCCACACACACACACACCACCACCACCCCCACGCATGCACACACACCATCCCCCCCACACACACACACACACGCACGGCAACATCCCTGTCTGCTAAACTGGCCTCACTTTGAAGCACTGAGGAAAGACAGAAGCTAAGCTAGCCACTCATTTGCAGGACGGAAGCGTAATGTTGAACATTACAGAACGTGAATGAAACCACAGACTTTGGTCCCACTGTCTATAACTAATTGTGTTTCGTGATGTGTATATTGCTCACGCAGAATGATTCCTATAAACAAATGTTTTTTAAGGTAATACAATCCTATTGGTGGCATTCAAGTACTTTGTTTTGGTGCCTGTGTGTGTGTGCCTGTGTGTGTGTGTTGGGAGGGAGAGAGGGAGGGAGGGAGGGAGGATAAGCCTAAGGAGAAGAGGACCCCCCACAGTGAGTGTGAGTCCTGTGGTGAAGGCCTGAGGGCAGGGACTGGGCCATGGTGGCACCTCCCCCCCTCACCCCTCCCCTCCTCACCCCCTCCACCTTCACCCCCTCACCTCCTCACCCCCTCACCCCCTAGCCCCTCACCCCCTTGCGGGGAGGGGCTAGGGGGTGAGACGGGGGAGAGAGTGAGACAGAGGAGAGAGTGAGACGGGGGAGAGAGTGAGACGGGGGAGAGAGTGAGACGGGGGAGAGCGTGATGAACCCAACGGAGGGATTGAGAGGAGAGGAACACTTCCGGGGGGAAGATGGAGACAACAGGCCCTGCTGCTGCCTAAGCTGAGCATCCGGGATTTAGACAAACACACCACACACACACTGCGCTGGTAGTGGCCCCTGTGGTGATGCCCCTGGGGCAGTAAGTTGAGGAATGGGGGACCCCTGGAGAGAGGGACGGGGTGGCCCAGGGCGAGGGGAGGGTGGTGGGTGTTAGGGTTAGGGTTTGGCACCTTCAACCCTGCCCAGACAGGCACTGCCATGCCCACAGCATCCTTAGCTAGGCTCCACTCTTCTGTGTGTGTGTGTATGTGTGTGTGTGTGTGTAGGAGGGTTCCTCGATTTCAAACAGTCCTGTCTTCTCTCTGAAGGCCCTCAAAGCATGTAGGTTGTGTGTGTGTGTGTGTTTTCATTATCTGCTTTCTACATATTTACAACTTGTACATTTCTCATCACATATTTATCCATGTTTCACTCCACCTCCACCTCCACCTGCACCTCCACCTGCACCTCCACCTGCACCTGCACCTCCACCTGCACCTCCACCTGCACCTCCACCTCCACCTGCACCTCCACCTGCACCTGCACCTCCACCTGCACCTGCACCTCCACCTGCACCTCCACCTCCACCTGCACCTGCACCTCCACCTGCACCTCCACCTGCACCTCCACCTGCACCTCCACCTCCACCTGCACCTCCACCTGCACCTGCACCTCCACCTGCACCTGCACCTCCACCTGCACCTGCACCTCCACCTGCACCTCCACCTGCACCTCCACCTCCACCTGCACCTCCACCTGCACCTGCACCTCCACCTGCACCTGCACCTCCACCTGCACCTGCACCTCCACCTGCACCTCCACCTGCACCTCCACCTCCACCTGCACCTGCACCTGCACCTGCACCTCCACCTGCACCTCCACCTGCACCTCCACCTGCACCTGCACCTCCACCTGCACCTCCACCTGCACCTCCACCTCCACCTGCACCTCCACCTGCACCTCCACCTGCACCTCCACCTCCACCTGCACCTCCACCTGCACCTCCACCTCCACCTGCACCTCCACCTGCACCTCCACCTGCACTTCCACAGCATTCTCTGTTCTTCCCATTCTCTCTCTCTCTCTCTTTTTCTCTATCACTTCCGCTCCGATCATCTCTTTACTGTCTCTATTCTTTATCATCGTCTCTCTCGGTCTCTCTCTCTCTCTCTCTCTCTCTCAGGTTCATAACAAACCATCGTTGTGTTTACCCAATACAAAAACAAATAATTTTCTTTTAACCTTTGCAATGTGGGGGGGTCTGAGACAGCCCAACAGTTAAAGAAAATGCTTCACTTTGTTTTTGTATGCGGTAAAGTTGTTGCAATACGACGGTGGGTCAATGACTGATGGGTCAGAATGACCCGAAGATAACACAAGGGTTAATCCCTTCAAATATGTTTGAGTACTGAAATACTGAAAGTATTTTTTCTGATGACATCCATTCCCTCTGCTTCTCTTTTATCTATTGGCCTTGGAGAAAATGTAATCGTTTAAAAGAGTACCCATCCTAGATTTAGCAGAGGGTTTTTACGGCAACCTTAGTCTTCGAGTTTGTGAGTGTGTTTGTTTGTGTGTGTGTGTTGTTTTCCACTACTCGTTCTTCATGGTCACAAACACAAACACACACACACACACAAACACACACCTTGGCCTTCGAAGCACGTTTTCACTCAGAGAATGTTTTCTTCTTAGGACTGAAGGTTTTAAGACAGAAACTATCGTCTTTCAGATAAGATGCTACGATAGTCTCGTTAAGTATCTAGAAAATGTTTGTGTGTTTGTGTGTGTGTAGGCAGGTTGGGTCTGTGTGTGTGTGTGTGTTTGCATGTGTGACTGTGTGCATGCAAACGCATGTGTATGTGTGTGTGACTGTGTAGGCGTGATAATGTTCCTGCAAGACTCCAAAGGAGAAGCTGGCAGCGTTCCCAGTGCTTCCCCAGGAGACGGACACGCCAAGTCTTAAGACTGGAACCAGGAGGGCGGCTCTGTCAATGTTTGTCTGTCCCTGAGAGTGTGTTTGGGTGCCAGCAGACGGAGAGAATCTTCTACCTGAAGTCCAAACACAGCCCGGCGGAAGGGAGGGTCCCGACCTGTCAGAGAAGCACCTTCACAGGTGACCGATTCACAGGTGACCGCTCACCTGTCGCCCTCGTGCCTGTCCTCATCAGAGACCACCCAGTCTCACCCGCTGCATCAGGGTTGGGGTTTGCTAAACCATGGGGAAGTTGGATTTCTTGCAGGTTCAGCAATCTCCAAGTACAGGCAAAAAAAGCAGAGCAAAATTATCTTTCATTGTAGCAATTCATGCAAGATTTTAGATGTTGATTTTTGTCGGTAACAAAACCTGAAAGATTAGGTTCATCCAGCCTGATCTACCAGGTAAATACACCCTGCACTACCCCATCCTCCTATCTATCCATCTATCTATCTCTCTATCTATCAATCTCTCTATCTCTGTCTTTCTCTCTATGTCTGTCTTACTCTCTCTCTCTCTCTCTCTCTCTCTCTCTCCACACACGGAGGAAGGGAGGAGTGACCTTGGTTCAGCCTCCAGGGCTCCAGATGGAGAGAGGGGCAGAACGGCCAGAGAGGCCTGGCACACTCTCCTCTGCCACACGCACACACACACACACACACACACACACACACACACACACACACACACACACACACACACACACACACACACACACACACACACACACACACACACACACACACACCACACACACTGGCAGGGTGACATTGTGTGGTCTACCAGGGAGGGCCTTTCTCTCAGACACAATGGCCTCTTCAAGAGGAGAGGGGGATTCCAGCGCCTCTGATCTGGGGGGCACCAAGCTGCTGACGAGGGGGGGAGGAGGGGGCAGGGGGGAGGAGGGGGCAGGGGGGAGGGAGGAGGGAGGGGAGGGGAGGGGAGGGGGAGGAGGGGGGTGAACCTGGGATGTCTGGAGCTCAGAGAACTAGAGAGAGGGAGATAATACTGTAAGGGGAGGGGAGGGGAGAAAGAGTGGATGGAGAGAAAGAGAGAAAGAGAGGAAGAGAGAAAGAGAGAAAGAGACTGAGACAGTAAAAATGTCAAACAGGGAAGAGCCAGCTCTGTCTCTGACGGTTTAATTAGTAACAAACAGAGAAAAACATCACACATGCAACGTAAGTTGTCTGATTCTGAGTTCTTTTGGTGATGGACACGTTTATGAGAGAACATTTGGTGCTGCTAATTTGCATTTATGTGGTCCAACATCTTGGAGAATAAAACCAGGAGGAATGTGTGATCACATATGTCGTCCCAGATTGAGAAAGCACACGGAAACCAACAGAACATAAAAACTGAATTTCATAAAAGAGAGAGAGACTAAGAAGTAGAAGGAGAGAGGGAGAGAGAGCTAGAGAGAGGAAGAGACAGACAGAGGGAGAGAGAGAGAGAGAGAGAGAAGAGAGAGACGAGAGAGAGAGAGAGAGAGAGAGAGAGAGAGAGAGAGAGAGAGAGAGAGAGAGAGAGAGAGAGAGAGAGAGATGGACACAAAGAGTTATGGTAGATAGGTAGAGAAACGGGGGAGGGGAGGGACAGAAGAAGGAACATTTGTGAGGCTATGACTCTTTGGAAGCCGAGCAGTGCCAGCCCACCTGTCTTGCAGTCTGCCAGCTGTACCACACACACACACACACACACACACACGAAGAGATTCACAAACACGTTTTCTCTCTCAGACACACACACATTTCTCTCAAATACACAGCCATACATACACACTTTTTCTCTGTCCCTGCGTGTGTGTGTGTATCTCTGTGTGTGTTTGTGTGTGTGTGTATCTCTGTGTGCGTGTATCTCTGTGTGTGTGTGTGTCAGAGGAGATGTAGCTTCTGCTCACCTCCTTCCTGTTTCCTCCTGAGCCAATCACTGCTGGAGGCACACACACTCACACTATGGACAAGCAGAGGCAAAACTCCACTGTTTCTGTGTGTGTGTGCCTGCCTGCCTGCCTGCCTGCCTGCCTGTCTGTCTGCCCGCCTGTCTGCCTGCCTGCCTGTCTGTCTGCCCGCCTGTCTGCCTGTCTGCCCGCCTGTCTGCCTGTCTGCCTGTCTGCCTGTCTTGCCTGTCCGTCTGCCCGCCTGTCTGCCTGTCTGCCCGTCTGTCTGCCCGTCTGCCCGCCCGTCTGTGTCTGTCTGCCTGTCTGCCTGTCTGCCTGTCTGCCTGCCCCCGTCTGTCTGCCTGTCTGTCTGCCTGTCTGTCTGCCTGTCTGCCTGTCTGTCTGCCCGTCTGCCTGCCCGTCTGTCTGCCTGTCTGTCTGTCTGTGCCTGTCCATCTTATTGTTTGTTGTCACACTATCAGCAACATTTAGAGGGGTGTAATATTGAGATGTTCGCTATTAGACTTGAACTCCATGAGCCAGCTGTATCACACACGCACACACACACAGTTCAGTAAACCCTGGGTGTATCTGCACTGAGATGTCTTCCAGATGAATAGGAAGTAATGAGCGTGTAGTGGAAGTGATTCTCTCCTCTCATCCTCCTCCCCATCCTCCTCCTCTCCCTCTCTGCTCCCTGTTCTCAGGGCTCAGGTGTGGAGCACATGGAGTTACCCTCCGCTCTCTTCTTCCTCACACAGACACACACACCTCTCTCCGTGTCTCATCGGTCTGGCTCTCTTGTCCTTCTCTCCTCCCTCTCCTCTCCTATTGTCTCCTCTCCTCTCCTCCCTCTCCTCCCTCTCCTCCCTCCTCTCCTCTCCTCTCCTCCCTCCTCTCCTCTCCTCTCCTCCCTCCTCTCCTCTCCTCTCCTCTCCTCCCTCCTCTCCTCTCCTCTCCTCCCTCCTCTCCTCTCCTCTCCTCCCCTCCCTCCTCCCTTTCTCCACCGTCTCTGCCCATCATCTTTCTTCTCCTCTGTTTCCTCCTCTCTGTTTCCTCCTTCATTTCTCTTTCACCCTCTTTCCCCTATTCATCCCTCCATCCCTCTCTCTCTCTCGTTCCTTTCTTTTCCTTACATTTGCGATAGCATCTTGTAGCGCCCTACTTCAGAACCCTCCCACACAGATGCAGGTGCTCTGGGTTTGCACGTGGAGCGGGAGTCTCCCCCATGCAGTCAGTCACACAGCCAAGTCGTGCTCTCAACAAAGCAGCAGACTCTTGGGAATAAAGACGGCCTTTCAAACCCGGCGCTCTGAACGCTGCCTGGCCAAAGCCATTTAACAGCTTTTCTAAGGCATCAGGACATTAACACTTCTTCAACAATGAGAGACGCAGAGACAACACGGACACAGGAGAGGGTCACACAGAAGGAGCATGGATGAGGAGGAGGAGGGGGGGGAGGGGAGGGGGGAGGGCGAGAGCTGCAAACCCAACCAAGTGCTGCTTCATTTCATCTGTGTTGAAAGATGGTTTTGATGTCACACTAACGTTGTGCAGATTATTTGAGGAACTTATCAGCAAGGTTGAAGCATTATCAGGAACCTGAAAACTTTTTTTTCAAAACACACACTTTCACACACACCTACTTTCACACACCTACTTACAGACATTTTCACTCACACACGCTAGGGTCCACACACTCACATGCTAATGCACGCACACACCACACACACACACACACACACACAGGGGGCAGGTCCAGTGGGACAGGAGCACTTGAAGATGAGAATGCTTAATGAGGAGGAAAATATGTTGCATCTGGGGAGGAGGAAAGGCCTCATGGGAGCAATCCAAACATACTGTATTTACTTTACACACACACACTCCCACTCACACTCACACACTCACACACTCACACACTCACACACTCACACACTCACACACACTCATGCCACACACAAGGTCCCTCACACACACTCAAACACAAAGACTCACACTCACGCTGACACACACACACACGTTCATTCGCGACTTAAAGATCTTGCACAATTAAAATGACTCCAATCAACCCTGAGAGCCTCTCACACCTTTATCAGAAGACCTTCAAGACCAGAAAAGACCCTTTCAGAGAAAATATGATCAGATGAACATTAGAAGGAAGAAATGTCGCAGGTAAACCGTCGTCAAAGTGATGGTGTTCATAAAGCCGTCTGAAAACAAAACATTCCAGCGCTAACGAGACGAGCTCACGATCCTTCTGTCTGTGTGTGTGTGGGGGCGTCTATCAGTTAGGCCTGTAAAACCCCCCGAGTGAACTCTGGACAGACGCGTGATGGCGTGTGACCCTAACCCGAACCCTAACCCGAACCCTAATCCGAACCCTTCTGACTGAACTCCGGACAGACGCAGGAAAAAGGTTGACATGTTCACCATCACTCGCTGTCTAACCTTGCTAAGGCCATTTGTGAAGATGTTTGATGTGTTCATGGTAGAATTGAGATAATTGTACACACACACATACACAATCCCACACGCACACACACACACACACACACACACACACACAGACCAGGGGGCTGCAATAGCTGATAAAGAAACTCATCCCTGTTTGGTTTTGTGATCAGAGTGAAGGCCAATGTGTGAACAGCACTCTATAAAAACACACAGATTATCAGGTCAACGCACACACACTCAAACGCACACACTCACTCAAACACACACTCACTTAAACGCACACACGCTCAAACACACACACATAACGCGACTTCAACATGGACTTTCTCTCTGTCTCCATGGTGATCACGTCATTCTCAGGGACAAGCTTTTAGATTGCTGAATGAAGCACTTCCTCTATTGTAATGTATTTAATTAGCTAATTTATAGCCCTAAGATAACTCAGAACAACAACACACACACACAAACTCTACATACATACATCGAGGACTAGCACCTAAACATACATCCGAAATGTTATGATCTCACACCCAGTGGTAACACTGACTCAACAAGCTGGCTGCCATTAGAGAGAGAGTGACAGAGAGAGTGACAGAGAGAGTGACAGAGAGAGAGACAGAGAGAGAGACAGAGAGAGTGGACAGAGAGAGTGGACAGAGAGAGTGACAGAGAGACAGAGAGAGTGACAGAGAGAGTGACAGAGAGAGAGACAGAGAGAGTGACAGAGAGAGTGACAGAGAGAGTGACAGAGAGAGTGACAGAGAGAGAGACAGAGAGAGAGAGACAGAGAGAGAGACAGAGAGAGAGAGACAGAGAGAGTGGACAGAGAGAGTGACAGAGAGAGGAGGGAGTGGACAGAGAGAGAGAGAGAGAGAGAGAGAGAGAGAGAGAGAGAGAGAGAGAGAGAGAGAGAGAGAGAGAGGAGAGAGAGAGAGAGAGAGACAGAGAGAGAGACAGAGAGAGTGACAGAGAGAGAGACAGAGAGAGTGACAGAGAGGTGTTTGGAAGGGATGGAGGAAATGGGAG
>CM042873.1:1403778-1491278 GCA_023658055.1 Thaleichthys pacificus
CTATCCTGCTTCAAGAGCTTTAATGCTCCTGGCATCGACTGAGCGTGTGCAGGATGGAGACACAGACCAGTGTTTATCTCGACGTGTTAATTCCCTCTTCCTGCTGCTCACCTCTTACACTCTGGCAAACGAAACAACGGCCGTCAATCACTGACATCGAGACTAACATGGCTGTTAAGGCCTAGAACGTCTAGAACTCTAGAACCTAGAACCTAGCTAGGCTGTCTGCACTTTTGAATGCAAATACCAGATCTGGTAACACTTTAGATCCAGGTGTTAATTGATAATAAGGCCCTCATAAAATGCTTATTAACAATATTATGTGTGAAATAGGACTACGTAAGTGTTAGTGATATTAGTAGGCGTTAGGGTTAGAGGTAGTGTCATTATATGATTAGATAAGCGTTAGTTTAATAGGTAATAAGACTCTTCAAAGATGCTTATTAACATTAAAGTGTTTCAATAAAACATATTAATTTACTGAGGCCTTCGAACCTATTAACTATTGGTTATAACAATCACCTGGAGATGAATGTTACCCCAGGTTTTCTTGCAATGATTTGGATCATTTAACACAAAAGCCAAGTGTTCCACCCATTTTACTCAACACCAGGAAATGACTCAGCCAAGCTCACAGTCTAAACCAGTTAAGAAAGCTAAATCAGCTTTCCAGGCTACATGCTACAGGCTGCTGGTGTAGCTGTGGTGGCTGGCCTCGGGGCCTCGGAGGCGGGGAGAATCCGTGAGCAAGGCCTCTCTCCTGGAGGCTGGCAGGCATCTTAAAGAGCAGTCATTAGGTGGGTGCTCTAGCAGGAAATCTTGTCAGGCAGAGACCTGCTATCTAATTAGGCAGCTGAGACTCACACACACACAGAGTCTGGCTAGCGGGGTAGCGAAGAAGGCTATGGTGACTGAATGTGTAATGTAGTGAGTGTCAGTATGTTTGCATGTGTGTCTGTCCCTGGGAGTGTTTGTGCTAATAATGACCTCAGGCTCAACCTGCTGTCTCCAACGGTAACCTCGACTCATCGCCTTCATCCTCTCGCTAACATCTGGCCCGGGCCAAAGGCTGGGTGTGTGTGTGCAGTGGTGTGTGACAGAGTGTGTGTGTGTGTGCGTGTGTGTACCGAGGCGAGGACAGGACCAAGGCGAGGAGTTGATCATCGTCGTGGAAACCTCAGAGGGGGGGAAAACCAAGCAGCCCCTTCTGTCAGCTGAGTCCGACACACAAACACTTCCCCTCCACCGCCCAGCGGATTAGGACACACACCCAAACACACACACACACAGCCTTGCCCCTCTCGCCCCCCCCTTCCAATCCCGTTACCCCAGAGCCCCAGATTAAGGTCTGGGTGAACGTGAGCAGAACTATACCCCTGTGAGTGGCTGTGGAGATGTGCTTAATTGTGTTAATTTGCTGCTCAGGTTGAGACAGGGCACTGAAGGGGCATGTGTGTGTGTGTGTGTGGTGTGTGTGTTTGTGTGTGTGTGCGTTTATGAAGAGAGAGGTAGAGAGGATGGAAAGAAGGGATTGATGTTAGGGTATGTGTGCGTGTGTGTGTGTGTGTGTGTGTGAGAGAGAGAGGGAGGGTTATGAGGAGAGTGTGTGAGGCCAGCCATCTAATTCTAGCTGTGATGTGGAAGTGTTCACCTGAGTGGTGAGCTTTAAGAGTGCACTAATTCCTCTCCGTTTAGTCGTACATCTGCCTCAGCTCACACACATTGGCATCACACACTGAGATGCACTCGCTTAGGTACTTAAAAACAAACACACACACACACACACACACACGCTCTAACTTTGGAGCATACTCATGCATGTGACAACTTGCTCTGGGAACAACATTGTCCTGCTGTCAGTAATCTTCCCAAATACACTCTCTCGCTCTGACTAGTACATCAAACAAGGACACAACTTGGTCACCAACGCTCTCATCATCAGTGGGGACATTTCTGTTCATCCAGAACTTTTGGGTGGAATCAACCCCCGATCCCTTTTCGAGGTGCTATAATGTTTGCATTCTACTACAGCTTCTACAGCGATACTTCAAGGTCACAGTGGGTCATCTCAGAGGGGTTGGTAATGGCAGCCTGGTGTGGGTTGTGGTGCTAAGGTCAAAGAAACAAACCAAAAGCAGCCTGTATTGTATCAATATCTGATCAATACTAGTGTATTGTCTCCTAGCTAAACGCACACACACACACTCACGTACGCACACACACACACAGACTCAAGTACGCACACACACACACTCACTCATGCACGCACACACACACACTCACTGACTCAAGTACGCACACACACTCACTCATGTACGCATACACACACACAGACTCATGTACGCACACACACACACTCACGCACACACACACACAGACTCAAGTACGCACACACACTCACACTGTGGGGTCTTGCATCTGAGGTAATGCCCCCCTGCACACCTCTCTCTGCGCGGTGCCCTTCAAGTTCACAGCGTGGCCTGAAGGGTCTCTCCACCTCTCAGCCAGGAACGAAGGAAGAGGCGATAAAGGATAAAGAAACAAACAGTGAGAGCCACTCAGAGTCACTTAGAGCCAAGACTCCTACCCAGGGAGGGTCTCCACCCCTGAGGGGAGAGAGAGAGAGAGACACAGAGAGAGAGAGAGAGAGACAGAGAGAGAGAGAGAGAGAGACACAGAGAGAGAGAGAGACACAGAGAGAGAGAGAGAGAGAGAGAGAGAGAGAGAGAGACACAGAGAGAGAGAGAGACAGAGAGAGAGAGAGAGAGAGAGAGAGAGAGAGAGAGAGACACAGAGAGAGAGAGAGACACAGAGAGAGAGAGAGAGAGAGAGAGAGAGAGAGAGAGAGAGAGAGAGAGAGAGAGAGAGAGAGAGAGACACAGAGAGAGAGACAGAGAGAGAGAGAGAGAGAGAGAGAGATACAGAGAGAGAGAGAGAGAGAGAGAGAGAGAGAGAGAGAGAGAGAGAGAGAGAGAGAGAGACACAGAGAGAGAGAGAGACACAGAGAGAGAGAGAGACACAGAGAGAGAGAGAGACACAGAGAGAGAGAGAGAGAGAGAGAGACAGAGAGAGAGAGAGAGAGACACAGAGAGAGAGAGAGACACAGAGAGAGAGAGAGACACAGAGAGAGAGAGAGAGAGAGACACAGAGAGAGAGAGAGACACAGAGAGAGAGAGAGAGAGAGATACAGAGAGAGAGAGAGAGAGAGCGAGAGGAGAGAGGAGAGAGAGAGAGAGAGAGAGAGACACAGAGAGAGAGACAGAGAGAGAGAGAGAGAGAGAGAGAGAGAGAGAGAGAGAGAGAGAGAGAGAGAGAGAGAGAGAGAGAGAGAAGGAAATGCAGTAAAGAGAAAGGTGAGGTATCACAGAACACCATCCTCTACCCCCTCCATACCATCTGTCAAAGTTTAGTCCCTCATGTTTCTCCCCCTTTTATCCCCCCTCCCCTGCCCAGACGTGGTCTTGCAAGCTCCGTCAGAGCTATCGGGCAAATCGTCCCGCACTGGGTTCCAACTTACCACCTCTGGCTTCCCAAGCGCCACCACTACATTTACATTTAGTCATTTTTTTAGTCATTTACCAACTACGCCAACGAAAAGCTAGATTTTCTTTTTCTTCACAAGTTCAGTTTCTTCACAAATGCTGTTTCTAGTTGTTTGAAGGGGTTTGTGGTTAGAGGTTAGATGTAATGAGAGGATTCTAATCACATGAAGGGTTGGAGTTTCAGGACCAACCGTCACATCTCCAACTGCCATCACTTTACCGCTCCCTAACTCCTTCCTGGTTGTGCATTGTCATCTGCATAACATCCCTGCCTCTCTCTTAGACCACAGCTGTGTGTGTGTGTGTGTGTGTGACTGTTGTGGTGAGAGTGATGCATGCTGACCATGACCCACGCTCCTACAGGGCCCCCCTACTCCTTAGCTTCCCCTCCCCAGGCTCGGGGCAGTGGGAAGGGGTCAAACAGCCAAATCGAGCCCCCGGCTCCTTAGAGGCCTGCCCAGGGCTGTTAGTATCTATTACCAGGAGGGATGGTTACACTCACCCCTGTGGAGAGCTGTCCCGATCACACACACACACACAGACAAACACATCCACACACAGAGAGAAACAAACCCAGACACACACACACACATTTGAGACACAATCACAGCCCCACCAGCTCAGGACAGAGAGCGATGCTTCAAACAGACATTCTCTGAGGGAATGACCTTCTGTGAGCCTGTGGGGTGTGAGTGTGTGTGAGTGTGAGTGTGAGTGTGAGTGTGAGTGTGTGTGTGTGTGTGTGTGTGTGTGTGTGTGTGTGTGTGTGTGAGTGTATGAGGGAGCGAGAACGTTTGATAGTTGACTCCAGTCTCTCCAGACAGGGGGTAGTATGACAATGCACACCGTACTAACTTTGCCATTTAATCCGTGACAGAACCCTTCCTTCCTTCCACCCTTCACTGTCACTCTCTCTCATTGGCATACACACACACACACACACACTCACGGACATGCAAACGCACACACAGACATGAGCGCACACACATGCACAGGGCAAACAGGTGGGGTATAAATGAGTATTAATGTGGCGATAGCATATAAACAGGAAGCCATACCTCTACTCCCAGGACCGCTGAATACAGCATCAGAATACCAACACCAGCACCAGGAGGCTGGCCCATCTGTCACTGGGAGAGGGGGGGGGGAGAGATAGAGGAGGACCGAGAGGGAAAGGGGGGGGGGAGAGACAGAGCTAGGCATTGGAAGAAAGTTGGATATCCTTTTTTTTCTCTTTTTTCTATTCCTCGGAAAGAGAGACAGACAGACCGAGACCCTGAGGGGAGGAGAGAGGAGATTGAGACATCACTTCCTCCCCCCATCACCCTCCTCTGAGTCTCCCTTCGACAGCTCTGGCACACAAGCCAGCCCTGCTTAACAAGACACACACACACACACTCAAGAGTGTGTGGTATTCAGAGCATGGCAGCTGGCCCACACCTGCGAGGTGTGTGTGCATGCATCTGTGTGTGTGTGTGTGTGAGTATTATTCAGAGCATGGCAGTTGTCCCATACCTGTGAGCGCCTTCAGGAGCGAGTGGTTAGTGGGGGCACCCAGGGGGGCAGTGTGTGAGGAAGGGCGACAGAGATATCCTCTCTTCCTCTCTACCTCCCCTCCCCTGCTCCCCTTAGTCTTCTTTCTTTCCTGGTGGCGTTCTGTCCAGGCGACTGACAGGGCACCAGGCCACCATGACAGTTTCACCAGCGCTCCAACTTAAAAGCTTAGTCTGCTTAGACCTGTTCTACCTGGAAGAACCCCACAGGGTTCTCTGGTTGTTCTTGTAGAGGAGCCTTTTAGAGAACCCTTCAGTAACCCCTTCTTGGTTTCCCCCTAAGTGAGTTTATTTCTCTTTCTTATCTTTTATCTTTCTCTGTTTCTCCGTTTCCCTCCTTTTCTCTCCATGACCAGAAGAAGTTCTTCTGCACGGGTGCATCTCTATGAGCCCTTCCAAGCAGAGATGAAACGGTGACGAGAGGAAATGTGGGCACACACAGACACACACTCGCACACACACACTCGCACACACACCACCGGCCTGACCAGTGGAAGCCTGAGGGTGTACCATCTGCCACAGACAGCCTCCATGCCCACCTTCCCCAGCATATGTAAGCTGTGCCCTGGGTAAGAGGAGACAGGAGGCATGGCCCTGCCCTGGGTGAGGGGGAGAGGGAGGGGGGGGTGAAGAGCACATATGTACCCCCGCCAGGGCAAGTGCGAAGGGGGTAGGGGAGCGGAGGAATCCTGAAGGACAGCCAGTGGGGCCCAGGGGCTCCAGAACACCAGCCAAGACCCCCGTCACCACCTCCCTCTACCGTCCCTCTCTCCCCCTCTCCTCACTCCCTCTTTTAGCTCTCCTCCCCCCCCCCACACCGACCTCCAAGGTCGGCCCGGCGAAGGGCTACTGGGGCCTGGAGCGAGAGACAGAGAGGTGGCGGGAGGAGGAGAGGAGAGGGAGAGAAGGGCTTGGCACTGTCACTGAGACACTCTCTCTCTCTCTCTGTCTCTTTCTCCATCAGTCCATTCCCTCGCTCTCTCTCTGCCTCTATCGCTGTTCACAGGGTGAAAACATGCCTCGGGCTATCCTCCACTACAGAAAGAAAAAAAAACAGAATGTGGTGCTTTCATCCCCCCTTCCATCCCTCTATTTCCTACTAACGAGCAGTGTGTGTGTGTGTGTAGTCAAGTGTGTTTTCTGGTGCACAGATTGACAGCGGTGGACACATTTGTTTGAATGGAAAAAAGGACGTATCTTTACAGAGAGAGAGAGAGAGAGAGAGAGAGAGCGCAAGAGAGAGGGAGAGCGAGAGACAAAGAGAGAGAGACTATATCCATATTTAATGACAGTTCCTTTGCATCCTACTCTGCTATTCTCTTTACTGTCTCTCTCTGTGTTCCAGCTAACCTGTGTCCTTCTCTGTGGAGTGTCTGTGAGGGGTCGGGTGGGGATTAGGTAAGGAACAGAAACATTTGGTAGAATTAGGATTGGATTCCAATGAAGGAAGGGAGATGGGGCGGGGGGGGGGGGGGGGGGGGTACTGACCTGAAAAGTTTGAGAAGCACTGGTACTTTAACCAGAGCCTTTAGGGTAGGTCTCTCCAGGAGCACGGCTGGGGGGTTGGGTAGGTCTCTCCAGACCTACACCTCACACAGTGTGTGTGTGTGTGTGTGTGCATGCCTTCGGTGTCTCAGCGAACCCATTAAATAAATCATCCTAACCTTTCCCCTAACCTTTCCCCCCTCCCGAACCCCTACCTGACCTTACAAGACACGCTTACATTAAAGACTCCTTTCTTCCCCTTCATCCCTCTCTCCTTCCACCCCCTGCACCCCCCCCTCCCTCCCTCCCCCCGGGGAGACGAAACTAAGCCGGGACCTTATTTCAGTCTGTGATCTTTAAGATCGGGTGCTTCAAACGCCACGCTCACCACGCCCTGCCACTGAACTCCCCCAGAGGTCGCTGAGACACCACCACCTCGTACGCAGCAGTGTGTGTGTGTGTGTGTGTGAGAGAGTGTGTGTGTGTGTGTGTGTGTGAGAGAGAGTGTGTGTGTGTGTGTTACCTCCCTGAAGACCTTCAGCTCCTCAGCTGGGGGGCCTTAAGCCCTTAACCCGCCTTGACACTATTTTGGTGCACGTACACAAACACACACACACACGCACGCACACACAGATGTCAGGGGCCCTCGGAGGGTATCAAAGATCTCACTTCAATCACAAGCCCTTGAAGGATGAACCTCAGACAAGCAAAAGGTCATAAAGCAATCAATAGAAAAACACACACAGTGATGATGATGATGATGATCAACATGGTGACCGGGGGCAGAAAACCCGGATGATGATGATGATGATGATCAACATGGTGACCGGGGGCAGAAAACCCGGATGATGATGATGATGATGAGGTGAAGATGATGTTAAAGATACGCTAGATAATGATGAGGAAGAGTAAAGCGACGGCCATCGTTCCTGTGTTTCCAGAACGTTCTCATTCTGGGAAACCATACGATGGCCTACAAGGTTTTTTCAGGTGTGTGTATGTGTTGTGTACGTGCCTGTGTGTGTGTGGCTTGTATTTGTGCCTGTGTGTGTTTCTGTGTGTGTGTTTGTGTGTGTGTGTGTGTTTGAAGCAGCGTGTGCAGGATATAGGCTGCTGCTGTAGATAAGGCTGGGGTCCTCAGGAGGTGTGGGCACATGCTGAAACACACACTCACACACACAGTTAAATACATGACAATTGTTGTGTTCCATCTTGGAAAAGAGAGAAAGGAAGGCTTCTGAGAGTGTGTGTGTGTGTGTGTGTGTGTGTGTGTGTGTGTGTGTGTTGTTCCACTTCCGTTAAAAGTACTCCCTAAGCAACGGGCAGAGAAGTGGGTCCAACCAACTACTTGGAAAACAAAAAAAGAGAGAGAGATGTGTGAAGAACGGAGGATGGGACACAGCACAGAAGAGGAAGAATCCCGTGAAAGGATGGAGAGGAAAGAAAGAGAAGGAGAGGAGACAGAGAGGGAGATGGGTGAAAGACAGAAAGAGCGGGAGATGAGGAACCTGGAAAAGAGAGAGGGAGAACTGAGACACGGATGGAACGTCACGAAAGGAGGAGAAATCCTGGATGGACGGATGAGAGGGAGGGAAAGGTTACCTCCTCCTCTCTCCCTCCTCCCTCCTCCTCCCCGGTGAGTGTGTGTATATCTTGCGCCTCAGATCCTTGTTCTCTTTCATTCCCACACAAAGACAGCTAACGTTGCTGAGAGCATACCTGGCACACTAAGAAGTTGGCAGAAGGAGTGAGAGTGTGTGTGTGTGTGTGTTGGAGCTCACCTGGCTGCCTGGCTGGTAAAGGCCTAGAGGGTAGACTGTCTCCAGTGTGTCTCTTTAACATGTCCTACTTAGCAGCACAGTCGCAGAACCCCCCTCTCTCTCTCTCTCTCTCTCTCTCCTCTCTCTCTCTCTCAAGGACTGCTGAGTAATAAAGCAAACGTACAACAATTTTAAATAGTCTCCTACTTGACTGGTTGATAACCATCAGGCATGTATTGTCACCACTCATCAAGAAACACACAAAGTGCCTCCTAAGTTTAGTTCTGTTTTCCTGCCCACTGACTGTTGATTCAAACAAAAACAACTTTCACTCTCAAAGCATTTCTCCGACACGGTTCAACCACACACACACACGGCGTGAAGAGTGTGTGTGAGGATGAGGAAGGGTTAGTTCTGTTTCTGTGTGATTACACCACTTTGTTACGCCTCACACACACACACACACACACTCACACACACATCCCTCCACTGGCCCTGAACAACAAACATGCACACCAAACAAACACAAAGTGAACATGTCATTGAAGGTAAAGTGGACAGTGTGTGAGAATATGTGTTTGTGTATGAGAGGGAGAGAGACATAGGGAGACATGAAGAAAGTCACAGAGAGGGAGAGGGAGAGGGAGAGAGAGAGAGAGAGAGAGAGAGAGAGAGAGAGAGAGAGAGAGAGAGAGAGAGAGAGAGAGAGAGAGAGAGAGAGAGAGAGAGAGAGAGAGAGAGAGAGAGAGAGAGAGAGAGAGGTCCTAATGATAGCATTGCTGTAGCACTTGGGAGTTCATCGCCCGTGTGTTAGTCCCCCAGCTGCAAGCCATTCCTGTCTGCATGAGTGAAGGTGAAAATGAAGAATCCTCCCCAACCCACTCCTACTTTCTCCATCCATCCATTTCTCTCCCTCTAATGATTGTCCCTATCTGTTTATACAACAATGGCGAGAAACAGCTGCAGTAACCAGGTAATTACTGCCAAACCAGCGGCATCACCACCCTGCCACTCTCCAGAGCCCGCAATTAGGCCCCATCTCCACCACTCTCCTGCCCACACCCTCCTCTCCTGCCCACACCCCTCCTCTCCTGCCCACACCCCTCCTCTCCTGCCCACACCCCTCCTCTCCTGCCCACACCCTCCTCTCCTGCCCACACCCCTCCTCTCCTGCCCACACCCAATTAATGAGTACTTGATTAGGACTCTACTATACTCTACTGTACTCTGCTCTACTTTACTATTTTAGGACCTGACCACTAATAGCTCTCACTTTCGGCTCGACAGACAGAGGACTCTCTGAAAGCTGAAGGGCCATGTGCGGGGTGAAAAGGGTTTGGTGTGTGTTGGTGTGTGTTGGTGTGTGTTGGTGTGTGTGTGTTGGTGTGTGTGTGTGTTTTAAAGGGCGTATCTTCTCTTCCTGGTCCAACAGGCCCCATTAGGACCCGTGGGGCAGCCCTCTGTCTGCCTGCCAAAAACCCCTGCATCTCCTGGACCACCCCGAGGAAGGGAACCGCCAAATGTCACCTGGATATGCTACAGAGGAGAGGGGGGAGAGGGGGAGAGGGGGAGAGGGGGGAGAGGGGGGAGAGGGGGAGAGGGGGAAGGAGTAATGGAGGCAGAGGGGTTTGGAAACTTTGAATACACAATTAATATTTTTGTCTCTCTGTCTCTAACTGGTCCAGAGCTGAGGACCAGGACCCCACTAAACTGAGGTTTTTCTTCCTTGTTTGTGACAGTGGCCTACACGGGGGCGTGAGTGGGGGGTGGGGGTGGGGGGGGTGTTATGGGTGGGGGGGGGGGGTGTTATGAGTGGGGGGTGGGGGTGGTGTTATGGGTGGGGTGGGGGGTGTTATGGGTGGGGTGGTCGTGGTGGTGTTATGGGTGGGGGTGGGGTTGGTGTTATGGGTGGGGGGGGGTGGGGGGGGGGGTGGGGGTGGTCGTGGTGGTGTTATGGGTGGGGGTGGTGTTATGAGTGGGGGTGGCATAAGGACACAGAAGGATTCTGGGTCACAGCTGCCAACACAAATGTATGACCTCTTGCTTAACTCATCACCAATCCCCTAGAGACCCCACAAGGACCCCACAAAGGTCACAAGGGACCCTCTCTCACACACACACACGCACACGATAATTCATAAAAACAAATGATGGTGATTGCTTTCAAGAAAGAAAGATTAAAAAAAAGACAGATAGAATGAAAGAATGAAGAGAAAAAAAAGGGAAAGAGAAAGTAGTGACAATTTGGAGAGAAAATAATTGCTAATTCGATGGAAGATGCTACCCCCTAGTGGCTACTCGGTGTAAACGACACCGCGGGTTTTACTGTACAAACTCAATCCTAAAACAGAGGAGAGCGTGTCTGGGAACAACAAGGTTTAGACTCGGCACAGACTGCGACTAACTGATAAAATACATTTTTCAGTGGGTATAGAAATGGACCAACACGCAGCCTACACTGATGGACCCGTCCCGAGCGCCCCGCCTCCAGTCTCGTGATACAAGTCAGACAAAGATATTGTTTACTAGGTTTCCTCGTGAATATGACTTGCATAATGATACCAATTCACCATAGCAAACATTGTTACCACCACTCCAGTAAGCGTTTCGCTTTTGGAAGTGCGGTTTGCATTTGATAGAGAGAGGCCTACAAATGTACACAACGTAGTCATGTAAAGCAAGGAGAAAATACTGTCATCCGGAAATCTAGGATAAGGATATAGCGAGCCGATTTACGGAAAATCAAGAAGTCAAGGAAGTATCCGCGTTTGATTAAAGCTTTGCTATATGCATTTGTTTGCAAATCCATCTTTGTAAGATGAACTTAAGGCGAGCGAAAGAGGGCGAGAACGCCGACTGGATGTCGCTTCTATCAGGGAAGCTGGTGGACATTCCACTTTGGGACTTGGCGATACCCGGTGGGTAAACTCGGTTTACGCTTGACGGTCATACTAAATTATTATTATAATCTACACCAAAATGTAACGTACGCCAAATGTATCCTGCATTTTATAAATTTTACACATCCTGGGTTTTAGGATACAGGAATTATGGTGTCCACCGCGTGAGTGTGTATATTTAGCCTCCTTCATGTGTTACTCCGGCGTGTAGGCAGTCATGACGCCATGAGTTACTGTCTGGACAGGCGGTCTCCGGTGCTCAAGTCGGAGTCTCGGTTTCTGCAAGTGTTGGACCGTTTAGTGCCCTGTTTCACGAGACCCTGTGTGGTACGATGGGCCACTACACAGGTATGTACTATACCTGACAGCGGTGTGTGCTTGTGTGTGTGAAAGAGAAAGTGCGGAGGCAGATATGAAGCTAAAGAGAAACCGATTTCATCTCTTTTAACGATGTAGGCCTGGTGTATCTCCGACCAGCTGAATGCTGGGATCCGGTTCTTTGATCTGCGCGTTGCCTGCAAGAAGGGCAGCAAAGAAGCCCTTTACTTTTCACATGGAGTTTACACGCTCCAGACAGTTAAGGTAAGGCAGCTGCTGTGCGTGTGTGTGTCTGTGTGTGTGTCTGTGTGTGTGTCTGTGTGTGTGTCTGTGTGTGTGTCTGGAGTGACGCACAACACAAACTAAGTAGTTGAGTGAGTTCTGGCTGTTTGTCTCTGTGTGTGTGTGTGTGTATGCGTGTGTGTGTGTATGTGTGTATGTGTGTGTATGCGTGTGTGTGTGTGTGTGTGCGCGTGTGTGTGTATGCGTGTGTATGCGTGTGTATGTGCGTGTGTGTGTGTGTGTGTGTGTATGCGTGTGTGTGTGTGTGTGTATGCGTGTGTGTGTGTGTGTGTGTGTGTGTGTGTGTGTGTGTATGCGTGTGTATGTGCGTGTGTGTGTATGCGTGTGTGTGTGTGCGTGTGTGTGTATGCGTGTGTATGTGCGTGTGTGTGTATGTATGCGTGTGTATGTGTGTGTGTATGCGTGTGTATGTGTGTGTGTATGCGTGTGTGTGTGTGTATGCGTGTGTGTGTGTGTGTGTATGCGTGTGTATGTGCGTGTGTGTGTATGTGTGTGTGTATGCGTGTGTGTGTGTGTGTGTATGCGTGTGTATGTGCGTGTGTGTGTATGTGTGTGTGTATGCGTGTGTATGTGTGTGTGTGTGTGCGTGTGTGTGTATGCGTGTGTATGTGTGTGTGTATGCGTGTGTATGTGTGTGTGTGTGTGTGTGTGTGTGTGTGTAGGAGGCCCTGTCGGCTGTAGCTGTCTGGTTGCAGCAGCACCCTGAAGAGGTGGTGATCCTGGTCTGCTCTCACTTCTACGAGCTCGGTGAGAGTGAACACAGACATCTCGTCTCCTTCATCACAGGCCTGTTCGGACACAAACTCTGCCCTCCACAGGTACACAGCAGCCCCCCACACAGCAGCCCTCCACAGGTACACAGCAGCCCCCCACACAGCAGCCCCCCACACAGCAGCCCTCCACAGGTACACAGCAGCCCCCCACACAGCAGCCCCCCACACAGCAGCCCTCCACAGGTACACAGCAGCCCCCCACACAGCAGCCCTCCACAGGTACACAGCAGCCCCCCACACAGCAGCCCCCCACACAGCAGCCCCCCACACAGCAGCCCCCCACACAGCAGCCCTCCACACAGCAGCCCTCCACACAGCAGCCCCCCACACAGCAGCCCCCCACACAGCAGCCCTCCACAGGTACACAGCAGCCCCCCACACAGCAGCCCCCCACACAGCAGCCCTCCACAGGTACACAGCAGCCCCCCACACAGCAGCCCCCCACACAGCAGCCCTCCACAGGTACACAGCAGCCCCCCACACAGCAGCCCTCCACAGGTACACAGCAGCCCCGCACACAGCAGCCCTCCACAGGTACACAGCAGCCCCCCACACAGCAGCCCCCCACACAGCAGCCCTCCACAGGTACACAGCAGCCCCCCACACAGCAGCCCTCCACAGGTACACAGCAGCCCCCCACACAGCAGCCCTCCACAGGTACACAGCAGCCCCCCACACAGCAGCCCCCACACAGCAGCCCTCCACAGGTACACAGCAGCCCCCCACACAGCAGCCCTCCACAGGTACACAGCAGCCCCCCACACAGCAGCCCTCCACAGGTACACAGCAGCCCCCCACACAGCAGCCCTCCACAGGTACACAGCAGCCCCCCACACAGCAGCCCTCCACAGGTACACAGCAGCCCCCCACACAGCAGCCCCCCACACAGCAGCCCTCCACAGGTACAGAGCAGCCCCCCACACAGCAGCCCTCCACAGGTACAGAGCAGCCCCCCACACAGCAGCCCCCCACACAGCAGCCCCCCACACAGCAGCCCCCCACACAGCAGCCCTCCACAGGTACAGAGCAGCCCCCCACACAGCAGCCCTCCACAGGTACAGAGCAGCCCCCCACACAGCAGCCCCCCACACAGCAGCCCCCCACACAGCAGCCCCCCACACAGCAGCCCTCCACAGGTACACAGCAGCCCCCCACACAGCAGCCCCCCACGCAGCAGCCCCGCACACAGCAGCCCTCCACAGGTACACAGCAGCCCCCCACACAGCAGCCCTCCACACAGCAGCCCCCCACGCAGCAGCCCCCACGCAGCAGCCCCCCACACAGCAGCCCCCCACACAGCAGCCCCCCACACAGCAGCCCCCCACACAGCAGCCTCCACACAGCAGCCCCCCACACAGCAGCCTCCACACAGCAGCCCCCCACGCAGCAGCCCCGCACACAGCAGCCCTCCACAGGTACACAGCAGCCCCCCACACAGCAGCCCTCCACACAGCAGCCCCCCACGCAGCAGCCCCCCACGCAGCAGCCCCCCACACAGCAGCCCCCCACACAGCAGCCCCCCACACAGCAGCCCCCCACACAGCAGCCTCCACACAGCAGCCCCCCACACAGCAGCCTCCACACAGCAGCCCCACACACAGCAGCCCCCCACACAGCAGCCCCCCACACAGCAGCCCATCAAACTCTCAGCCTGTCATGTGTGTGTGTGTTGCTCTGTAGGTGACTCCTACTCTTAGACACTGTTGGGGTTCGGGGCAGCAGGTAATCGTCTCCTATGACAACGAGGATGTTGTTAAGCAGCACAAGCAGCTATGGCCGATGATATCCTACAGGTACAAAATATGTGTGTGTAGTCGCTGTTTGTGTGTTTGGACATGTGGTTTTGGAGTGTGTGTGACTCTTATCAAACCAGTCGTCTCTGCACAACAGGTATGCTGATTCACCAGATCCCAAAAAGGTCATTTCATACTTGGAGCAACAGAAGGCTGCAGGCAGACCAGGTGTGTGTGTGTGTTCCAGGTTAGCAGTCTGAAACGTGTCTGTAACTTGATCCTTACCTCATGACCCCTGAACCTCTTGTGATTGACAGCTGAGTTCTTCGCCTCTGGTCTGAACCTGACAGAAGATTCTAGTTACGTGGTCCGCCACCCGTGTCAGACGATGAGGAGGATGACGATGAAGGCCGTGTCCCTGCTGCTGGGCTGGGTGGAGGCCCAGAGGCCGGGGCCCCAGAGCACCGGCCTCAACATCGTCTGTGGAGACTTTGTGGACCTCAATGAGTTTCCTGCTGTCGTCATCTCTCTTAATGACAAACTGTTGACGGAGAATCAGAGATGATGGGGGGGGGGATTCCACAGACACTTTCCTGTCAGACGAGTTTCTACCTTCTATCCTTGTTTTCCGAGAAGAGGAACACACACACACACTCACAATACATTCAAACTTCAAAGCTCAGGACTCACAAAAGCACATTTTATTCATTGACTTTTCTGTTTTTCTTAACATATCAATTATTGACAATGATCATTTTTTGGCTTGAAAAATATGCAAGTGATCCGTAATGACATAACAGTTACAGATTAGTATGAATACTTTTTTGAAATGCATTTGTATCACATGATCAAGTTATAAGGCCTCTTGTGTTATCTTAAGTTGGCCTCCAGTGTGTGACTGTACATGTTTAGAGAAGACGTGGAAAAACGCATCCGTATTCACCTGTAGTAGAAAAGCGTCCTCTCTCAAGCCAACAGAGACAAGCAGCTAACGTCCACAAACACTGACGACAAACCACAAGTAAAGCTTGTTGCTTCAGGGCAACGAGTAAAGCTTTGACGCTGTACCATTTATCAGTAGTGAAATAAATCTGTGTTTACATATGATTGATTTTCCGCCTGATCCAGTTGTAGTCACAAGCAGTAGGCACATTTACCTGACAGGGTAAGACTGCTTCAGTGCTCCTGCCCCGCAGCAGAACAACACGATTAATGAACAACAGCTCCCATTTACCCAAACCAAGGCCATCCAGGATGGCAACAGTTTTATCGAAGAAAAAAAAAAAAAAAGAGAGAAGGAAATAAAAATGAAACGAAGGGATTGGAGCATCTGGACTCATCCCGGTCACATCTCCCTTGTATTGACCCATCAACTCCTCCCCTCCGAACACCCTCAATCCTCTGATAGCAGCCGTTTAAAAGTTGTTCAACTGTGGGCCTCACCCACCAGGAAACACTTAGTCCGTCTCCAGGGCTCCCGGTCTGTTAACCCCTCCCTCACTGAGAACCAGGGTTTAGGGGGTCTTCAGGAGGGGCGAGCCGAAGGCTAGGGACGAGCCGAAGGCTAGGCGCTCCCTGTGGCGTGCGTCTGCAGGTGGCGGGTGAGGTGCGTGCGTCTCGTGTAGCTCTTGTCGCAGTGCGAGCAGGGGAAGGGCCGCGTGTCGGAGTGAGACAGCATGTGCTTCTTCAGGTCAAACTTTCTCTTCAGGCACTTGCCGCATTCCGGACAAGTGAACGGCTTCTCACCTGGAACAGAAACACAGACGGTCAAGGGGGTTCAACAGCTGGACGGAGTGGAGACACACACACACACATATCTGGCTTACACAGAAGGTGTATGAACTGATTCATTCATTTTAGTCTCCAACACCAATAATGAAAGGTTTACAGTCGATCATCCCTGTTCTACTTCAACCCAAGTTAGGACTAGCCTGACTCAGTTTAGCAACCGGCTAATCAATTAATATTAGTTAGATTAGGGTTGGAGTCCAAACAAGATGGTTTGGTATCTGCAGGATGAGGGTTAAAGATTAACCAGTTAACCTCCAGGTGAACCCAGCCGGGGTAGGTGTCCAGTCCGTGGTGTGGTGCTGTGAGGTGGCTCACCTGAGTGGGACCTCATGTGCTCCGTCAGGTGGCAGGAGATGGAGAAGGTCTTCCCACACTCGGAGCACCCGTAGGGTTTCTCCCCCGTGTGACTCCTCATGTGCTTCTGCAGGTCTCCCCCGGAGGGCCAGCCCTTCCCGCACACCTGGCACACGTACGGCCGCTCGCCCGTGTGCCGGCGCACGTGCACGTTCAGCCCGGCCAGCGCCGTGAAGCGCTTGCCGCAGTACGAGCAGTGGAAGGGTTTCTCCCCGGTGTGGATGCGCAGGTGTCCTTCCAGGCCGTCCTTGGTGCGGAAGCTCTTCCCGCAGTGGGTGCAGAGGTAGGGTTTCTCTCCGGAGTGGGTGCCCTTGTGGTTGTGGAGCCCCCCCAGGGTGCTGAAGGCCTTGTCGCACTGTTCGCACTTGTAGGGCTTCTCCATGTGGCTCCTCTGGTGGATGCGGAGCTGGGTGAGGCCCGTGTACGTCTCCTCGCAGTAGCGGCACTTGTACCTGCGCTCGGCGCCGTCCGGGGACGGGTGGCTCTGCTGGTGCTTGATGAGCTTGGCCTGCGAGGTGAAGGTCTCCCCGCACACGGGGCACGGCAGCTTGTGGACGCGGTGCATCTGGCGGTGGGCGTCGCGCTCCCTCGCCGAGGGGAACACGCGCTCGCACCGCGTGCAGGCGAAGCCGCCGCTGGCCGAGTGGGTCTGCTTGTGATTGGTCAGGCTGGACAGGAGTCGGAAGCGTTTGCCGCAGAGGCAGCACTGGTGCAGAGGCTTGGCCCGGTGGTTCTGCAGGTGGGCGACCAGCTCAGCCTTGCTCTTGAACGCAGCCCCGCACTGGAAGCAGGTGTTGGTCTTGTGGGTGAGGCGGTGGCGGTACTGCTCGCGGAGGGACGGGAACGCCTTCCCGCACAGCGGGCAATCGAAGGTGGCGTTCGAGCACACCGAGCGTTTGTGGTCGTTCAGAGCCCAGGGCGTGCGGAAGCCCAGGCCGCACTGCGAGCACTTGTGGGGCGTGCCGCGCGTCTTGTGCGTGTGCAGGTGGCGCAGCACCTGCGAGCGGTAGATGAAGCACTTCCCGCACTGAGGGCACTTGTGGGCCACCCGCCGAGGATTGTGGGATGCGCCGGGGAGGGTGGAAGCGGTGGAGGCGGAGCTGGAGAGATGTGGCGACACGGAGCCCTGCTGGGAGGAGTCTGCTGCGTGGTCACCTGACAGGAAGCGGGAACACACAGCGAGGACGTGAGTGATTTTTTTGCGTCTGATTTCGTCCAGGACACACTTGTCTCCCCAACCATCAACAAGTGTCTCACCTGTGTCACTGTCCTCTCCGTGACAGACTGCAGACCCGGCTGACATCTCAGGACACACGCTGAAGGAAGGAACAAACACTTAGACCCGTAGGATTCGCTCTTCCCATCTCCCACAAACTCGTACAACCCAAACACACAGGTGAATCAACCCCTCAGGTGAATCAACCCCTCAGGTGAATCAACCCCTCAGGTGAATCAACCCCTCATGTGAATCAACTCCTCAGGTGAATCAACCCCTCAGGTGGATCAACCCCTCAGGTGGATCAACCCCTCAGGTGAATCAACCCCTCAGGTGAATCACCTCAGGACGACATGGTCCCCCTCCTCACCTGAGCGTGTGGCTGAGAGGCTGTGGGGAGTGGGGCTTCAGCCCTGGGACGCTCACCGTCTTCCTCGCTAGCTGAGCCCTGCTCTCTCTGGAGGGGGACACTGCGCCACACTGCCCCCTGGTGGCCACCGGCAGCGGTAGCGCTGGGACAGACAGGGAGATGAAAGTGGGAGACGGCTGCTGTGGGATGAACACGATAGGGGTCTGATTCAGGGCCATCAGACTCAGCACAGCTGGGATGGAGTTAGTCCCTCCTCCGTCAGCTTGTCCCCCATTGGCTGATGCCAGGCCTTGACCAATCACCATCATCCCCTCGGATTCTCTCGCCGCGTCGCCGTCCCCCGGTAGGATGCAGACTTCCTGTTCTCCTTCTTCCTCCCTCGCTCCCATGTTGCCCATCTCCACCCCGATCACCACCTCGACCCCTTCTGTCTCCAGCCTATCCTGATCCAGGGTCCCACAGTCATGGGCGTGGCTAACCCACTCGGATAAGACTTCTGATTGGCTGTCGGCGAGGGAGGTGCTTTTGGAGTGGGCTGTGAAGGGGCTGGACAGTGAGGCGAGAAGCAGCTCCTCTGCAAGGGAGCCAACTAGAAAACAACCACAGAAGGAAAAAATATATTTAAAATATATATATAAAATCATATTTCTTTATCCTCATTTAATACCCAACAGGAAGTATATTTCAACGTGAGAGAAGAAGAGTTATCACCTACCAGTCTTTCCCAGGTGTGCCTGGTGGCATGTTGGATTCCGTAGCAGAGACCCCAGATCGTCCGTGTCTGAGAAGGACTGCACGCAGTCCTCCACGCCACCGGGGGCAGCCTCCAACCAAACCGCAGCCTGCCAAACAGACAGGGGTCCTATCTGTCATTGAAGAGTTGTGGATGGGTGGAGTTTGATTGGTGCGGTCTGTGTGTGGTCACCGTGAGCACCTGTTTGAAGTCAGGCACTGGCAAGAGCTCCTCAAGTCTGGACAGGAAGTCACACACCAGCGTCTGCAGCGCTGCGTCGAAGTTCTCGTCAAACGCACCCTAAGACACAGGGACAGATTGTTAGATTGTGGAAACAGCACACTTACTTTTCTTCGCTGGCAAACCAAGTTTAAAAATCAATTTTCAACCTTTAGTTCAATTATACATCACATCAACAAGACCCAAGTAAGGGGCAATGTACATCCAAATGCACCTGCCAGAAAAGTAGAACAGTCCATTCCAAATCATGCCACAAGGTGGCAGCAATTACATCTGTAATAGCTATGTCTTCTTACTTGGATGCAGTAGGCTAGCTTGTCTGATCCAACATGGTCTAGTTTAGTTGTTTCGAAGTGATAAAAAGGTACGCCTGTTCTTCATGTTAGATCCCAGTCGTATCTCACCGCTGTTAGCCGGCTCTCTTCTGAACGATCTCCTAGCAACACTTCTGAACGATCTCCTAGCAACATCTGAGTCAGCGAAACAAGATTGTCTTTGGATGCCTCTATGGCCAAATCAGTCGACTGCAACACAAAACAAGGAGTTACACACACAACCACACACACACACACACAGAGAGAACGAAGTGAAGTTCACTTTGCTTACCGTAGTCAGACAAACAGACTGTATTCTGGCCAGGTGGGTCTGTACGAGTTCAGGGTCGGCATAGGTGCCACCACTGAACAACTCCACTGTTATCTGCAACACACAAGGAACAACACAGGTCCATTCAGCATCATTGTGCAGTGGCAGTGGCCCGCCCGCCCACGCCCGCACTCCTTTGTGTAGTCTCCCTCTCCCTCTCCCTCTCCCTCTCCCTCTCCCTCTCCCTCTCTCTCTCTCTCTCTCTCTCTCACACACACACACACACACCTTGGCTCTGAGTCCAAGGAGAAGCAGGCTCCTCTGCCGGTCGTTAAGCAGCTCTGGTACAGCTTCTGTGACCACACAAACAAAGTCTTCCAGCTGTCCATAGTGCTTCACACTCCGGCGCTTCGTCACCTGCCACATGAACGCCGACACCAGGCGGAGAGGGGGAACGAGGAGCCGGAGTGAGGAGATGGAGAGGGGGCAATCTATAATGGGGCAGAAGGGACAAGGCGGATAAATCAATAGCAAATGCGCGCTGTGGGATCCCAACATGAATCATTGTGCCAGTGTGTTGTACTCGATGATGTTGTTGCGTAGATGGATAATCCCATGATTTAAACACGTGAGTGTACACATCAGTTTCAGCGGAATCGTTTTCTGATTATATTGGCTGGGTCAGTTTGAGGTGGCTTAAAACATGCCTTGGTTAGCTTAGGATAACGTTGGTCAAGAAGTTGGCTTTCTACACTTGGAGAATACTGGCCGCATTTGTCCAAAGAATAACACGTTTCCATCGGTTAATTGTCAGGTTAATAAACATAGTTCTTGCCAGAGCAGGTTAACCAGCTAGTCTAGACTATTAGCTAACTAGCCAGTTAGCACCAAGATGATCGCACGACAAACATTTGACCAATGATTCAAGGTCCAATCCATACCCATATTGCTTTCCAATCGTGGCGATCCTTAGTTTTACTTTATTAGTTTGTTATTATGATTAACAGTAAATGGTAACGACGTTAACTTGATGGTCTGCTAAGCAAATGCTGTAGCATATTTCGGACATCCTTTCCACGCGACGTAACCCGGAAGTTGATCACTTTGTGCAGGTACAGGAAATGAGTGTGTTCAAGGCACGCATGTTACATAATAGATGTTTTTAGATTTGTTTTACTTGGCCCTTGGGTTGAAAATGTGGCCAAAGTGGCTTTCTATCCAGAGTTGAACGTATTAATTGTTAGCTGAAACGGATGTAAAAGTATGGATTTAGTGTGATTCAAGGGAAATAAGTACCAAAGAAATAAAGGGCTATCTTACTATTTAGTAAGAACATTTTTACAAGAAAAATAGACCAAGCATGCATTACATAATTGCTCTCTCTCTCTCTCTCTCTCTCTCTCTCTCTCTCTCTCTCTCTCTCTCTCTCTCTCTCTCTCTCTCTCTCTCTCTCTCTCTGTCTCTATGTCTCTCTCTCTGTCTCTGTCTCTCTCTCTCTCTCTCTCTCTCTCTGGGCTAATTTTAGCACCCCTCCCGTCTTGCATGTAATCACCTTAGGCTACCACTTATTACATCCACTTAAGCAAACATATCCCTCTTTTTTTTTTACCTAGCTTTACCTCTCCTGGGTAATCGCCATGTAGATTACCTTAGCTCCACTGCGCAACTGTAATGTACAGGCAAACCTAGACACATACTGTAAATACCCCCCATGAGAGAGCCTGACTCTTCCCTTTCTCCACAGCCCCGCTACCCCCCCCCCCCCCTCTCAGCTAGGTAAACATGACCTGCTCTCCATCCCCACTGTTTAGTAAGAACATTTTTACAAGAAAAATAGACCAAGCATGCATTAATTAATTGCTCTCTCTCCTTTTCTCTCTGTCTCTATGTCTCTCTGTCTCTCTCTCTCTCTCTCTCATCCCCCCCTTCTTCCACCTTCCTGGCCTGTTCTCTCCTTCCATCTCTCACTCCCATCCTAAATAGATTACAGAGGATTCTTCTCTGTTAAGACTGTGACGTGGCTGTGGAACCTGGCAGTGTATTGTGGAGTCAGGCTTAAGCAGATGAACACATAAACCAGATGGCGTTAAGAGAGAGGGGGGGTGGAGATCGAGGCGGTTGAAGAGGACCTTGTCAGTCTTGGTTTATTGATGAAAGCGACGATGAGATCGGTAACACGCCAGAGAGTGAGCGGACCACGGACTCAGACCACAGGCCTCTGCTAACCCTGCTGCTCCACCTGCAGCCGTAGCCCAACCAGAACCACCCTCCATTCCCTAGTCCACTTCCTAGTCGACATCCCACTCCTTGTCCCTTCTGTCTACCCCTGACCCTCACACACACATCGCCTTCTTTCTGCCCTTCATCTCTCCATTCACCGGGGGACGACTATCGCCATGGAAACTGAGGACGATATATTTTTGGACCCTGAGGACGTAAAAGGCACGGAGTCTGACAACCTGCTTGACGCAGTGACGGAGGACCCCGAGGACCCAGAGGAGCAAGAGGAGGAGGAGGAGGAGAAGGAGGATGACGATGACATCTTCAACAATTGGATGAGTAAATACAAAGCAACAGAACAGGTAAAAGACAAAGAGAAAGATGGGGGAGAGGACCACGCAGAAATGTTCGACCGAAAGACTAGCCTCAACCCACCCGCAAGACCACGAGCGGACCGCCGGGCTTCACTGCCATGTCCGGTAAGTGTGTGTGTGCATGGTTGAGCATGTGTCAGTAGGCTTACAAATGTGGCACGAATACTGGAGAAATACAATGCCTTGGAATTGACAATACGCCAACTACTTAATACTAGACTTATACTACATCACAGATTGTTCTGTTATTGTGATAACAGCACAATAACGCAATATCGTGGCATCAAAGCAACAGCTCCTAAGTTGAGCTGTGGGTTCAGTGTAAGGAGCAGTGGAGCTGGCTATTGAGAAGGAATCTCCTGGGCCAGATCAGTAACATACCCACCCACGCCCACATAAGCAAATAGGATTAGAGAGTCAATGTGGGTTAGGGTTAGGGTTACCCTCCAGTAGTCAGCTAGGAACAGACAGCACATGTAGGATTCACAGGTGTGTCAGAACAACAGTAAAAGGACAAGAAGACACTGTTGGTGTGGGAGATGAGGTGTATATTTATTATAGGACAAAAGGAAGACATAAAGGTCTGTTTTATCACAGAGACTTGCCAAAGACAGTATGTCAACAAACCAAACTAACAGTGTTATGGTGACATTGTTATGTGTCCATCAGCTCTGAACACAAATAAATGACTGCCCCCCCTCCAACATCTCTCTCTCTCTCTCTCTCTCTCTCTCTCTCTCTCTCTCTCTTTCTCTCTCCCTCCATCCATCCGACATCTTTTGTCAGGCTCAGCTCAGTGCCATGCAGCTGTCTCGTCTCTATAACGCCACCAGGCCGCCCACCCCCGTCAGGGGCCACCTCCGGACCCGCATCTCCTCCTGTGAGGACAGCTGCCCCGCAAGGCCGGCCTGTCCAGAGCGACGGCCCTCCGTCATAACGACCATCCCGGAGGTGGCCGAACTGCCCGAGAGGAAGACACGCTTCCGCAGGCGAAATGTCATGTCTCTGGTAGGTTGACTGCTGGATTACTGTGTGTGTGTGTCTCTGTGTGTGTGTTTGTGTGTGTAGGTGTGTGTGTGTGTGTGCTCGTGGTGGGGGGGGGGGGGGGGGGCAGGGAGTCTGTATAGAGGTGAATCCCCCAATCATTGATCTGTTAATGTTCTTGTTTAAGACCATGTCTATTTGCTGTGTGTGTGTGTGTGTGTGTGTGTGTGTTGCCAGAGCGACGCAGATCGTGTGTGTCTGATCTGCCATGACGACCTTAACAAAGGGGCGAGTGGAATCAGAGAGCTGCACTGTTCCCATAGCTTCCACAGTGAGGTAAGCTCATGTGCACTGTTCCCATAGCTTCCACAGTGAGGTAAGCTCATGTGCACTGTCCCATAGCTTCCACAGTGAGGTAAAGCTCATGTGTTACACGGACGACAACATCCGCCTGCTGTTCTCTTCCCCACTGCTCACCCCTTCCCACAAAACCAACAGAATGTCTATCTCACTGTTCATCTCTCTCTCTCTCTCTCTCTCTCTCTCTTCTCCTCTCTCTCTCTCTCTCCTCTCTGTCTCTCTCTTCTCTCCTCTTTCGTCTCTCTCTCTCTTCTCTCTTCTTTCGTCCTCTCTCTCTCTCTCTCTCTCTCGCTGTCTTCTCTCTCTCTCTCTTTCTGTCTGTCTGTCTTCTCTCTCTCCCTCTTCTCTCTCTACTCTCTGTGTCACTCTCTCTTGTTCTATCTCTCTCTTCTCCCTCTCTCTCTCCTCTCTCTCTCTCTCTCTTGTTTTCAATCTCTCTCTTCTCCTCTCTCTCTTGCCTCTCTCACTCTCTCTCTGTCCTCTCTCTCTCTCCAATGTCCAGTGTATTGAAGAGTGGCTGTGGCGAAAGCAGTCGTGTCCTACGTGTCGAGTGCAGGTGCCCATGCCCGAACCCCTCTACTGGAGCTCTGCCCGAGTCAAAGTCCCCTGAGGTCCTGGAGGCCTCCTAGAACCACCTAGAACCGTCCCACCACTGGACAAACCTTTTACAAACAGACCCATATGGAACATTCTAGGGACTCACCTCTCCGCCAGTGTTCATGCTGAGGGGAACACCGTCCTTCTGGCGGACAGCGGTCGTAGGCTGCTTGTCTGCTTCCTCAACCTACTCAGACTGTAGCATCCGAATGCTACCTCCAGGAAGGAGAACTTCCTCTGAGAGCAGCAGAGAGTCTGGGTGTAGATGAGGACCACCGTGGAAGAAGACCTTGGACTAAGCCTGTCATTTTGGCTTTATTTCTGTTCCAGAACCCCAAATCAGATGACACTTAAATGGCCCTAATCTTATTGGAGTAATCCCAGACCATTAGGTGTGGTGTAGGGATGGGGAGCTCACGTGTTAGCTGACTGTACTGTAGGTAATCTTATAACGGATACTGTCTGTAAAACAGACAACAGGATACACGTTTCTTGTATTTCATGTAATTGGGCGATTCTATGTTAATAACTGGGAAGTGTCAGCTCCGTTTTTCTAGTATTTTCTCATGTTTCTTTTAACCTGGGTGAATAAATATATGTCCATCATTCTAGTTGGTCTTTTGTATTTCGTTCAGCCTGTTTCTCATAAAACAAGTACCTTTTTCCCAGCATTTGTCAGAAATTGTATGGGAGATGAGGGATTTTCTATATGGTTTACACTGCCCCTTTGTTGTTATGGATAGCAAAGGTACTGCACCGATCCACTCCCGTTTGTCGCCGTGACTACAACTAGCTAGGCTTGGCGGAAGTTATCGATGCACCTGTTGTTACTCCGCGAACAAGGAGAAAATCGATTATTTGTGATTTCGTGCGGAACTAGCTCAACCAAACACACAGCGACGAGAGGAATTGCACTTCGAGACGGATCATAGCAGTGTTTTTCATGGATAAATTAAAGAAAGTTTTGAGTGGGCAGGATGAAAACAGTGACGACAACGGCATTTTACAGGTTGAAAAAACTGAAACTACAATAGCTAGGCTAAGCTAACGTCATCATCATCAGCTAGCTTTTCAATAGCTAGGCTAGCTAGCTAGCTTGCCAACTTTCCATTTTAGTAACGTTAACTTAAAATACATACTGAAATCATCGATACACATAGATAGCTTTTCTGGAGTCCATATAATGAATGAAGCTCATATTTTGACAACTTAAAGACCCAGTTTTAAGTGTTATTGTTTGTTAGAAAGTTTGTGAAATTGACATGTTTTGTTCATGCTATTGCTAATACATTCAGGCGGCGAACCAAGCTTCCACCTTGTCTTGGGGCACCCGAGTGAAAGGCTTCATTGCCTGCTTCGCTCTCGGGGTCTTGTGTTCCATACTGGTAAGGAAGTTTATGGCGGAGTGTACAATTTAATTATCAGTCTACGAATGGAATTTGTGCCATACAATGCTGTTATAATGTTGTATTATAATGACAGGGAACGTGCTTGCTGTGGATTCCAGGGAGGGGTTTGGCGTTATTCGCCGTTCTTTACACCGTTGGCAACGTCGCCTCCCTTGCTAGGTAAGTTGGAGGGTGTTCGTGTGACGCGCAGTGCATAGCCATGATATCATTATGCGCTATCGTTAAGTTTGTCTGCACTGTATATTTTAAAGCACCATGTTCCTGATGGGCCCGGTGACCCAGGTGAAGAGAATGTGTGCCAAAGTTAGAGCACTTGCCACTGCAATCATGCTGGTAAGAACACACACACACACACAACACACACACACACACAGACACAAAAACTTGGTTTAGTGAATTTGTAATTATCTTTATTTATTTTTTTCTCCTGTCAGACGTGTCTTGTTCTAACTTTATGTGCTGCTTTCTGGGTAAGTATCCCTCCCACCATAAACCGTCCTTGCATAACTTTCTGCATTTGCAGTGAGGAGGGTAAATTGTCATCATCATTTTCAGTGAGCAGGTGACATTAGCTTCCATGGCAGATTAAACAAGTGCCCAGTTGAAATATTTGAACACCCTGTTGAGTGATGCAGTAAAGATTACGTTTATTTTTTGTAGTTTGATACGTTACAATCATCAAAATACAATTATTATCTTCATACTTACCCTAGAACTGTACAAAGTAGATGGCATTTTTATGTGTGTGGGTGTTAATACTAGTAGTAAATAGTAAGTTAAACCAATTCAACAAACCCAAACAGAATTGAGCATTTTGTGCTATATAAGAAGTTTGACCCTAGTGGGAGACGTTCTAACCTTTTAAGGTTCTCCATAGAACCCTAACCCTGGCTAATGAAATGTCCGTCATATATAAATCGCAAGCATCATACTTTTCAATAATATATCATTATTCATTCAGTAGGGTTGAATTCAAGATTAATAGTAAATTGTTATTGATAAAAGAAAATGCTGATAAAACCTGATAAAGATATGAATAACGGTTCTGTCAGTCTTGAATATAGTATGCCCGAGCAGTATGACTGAAACAGCAGTGAAACATCTCTTGAACTGTTTTTCAACTGCTCAATCTGTCCTCAGTGGAAGATTAATGGGTTGGCCTTACTCTTCTGTGTACTACAGTTTTTGGCCTTTGCTTGGTGAGTGAACTCTCTCACACATACACACACACACACACACACACATACAAATAAGGAGGGAGACTGAAATGTTGTGTCCTTATATCAAACAAGGACACTAACCCTCAAATGTGTACACATATAACATTTTTTCCTGAACTGAAGGGGTTTTGGCATGCAACTCAATGGCAGGTCATTATTTGCGACTGAAAACAGGGTAATTATGGTTGTAGCTTTTAGCCTGCCTAATCACACACAGCTAATGCAGCTAGCTTTGTTCTCTCAAGTATCTTCTTGACAAAGGCAGGAGATGCACACACGCAGGCATACACACACACACACACACACAAAAACATGTACAAGGTCTAGTTTGTTGATACACACTTAAAGGAATATTTCCTGGCTAAAATAGTTGTGGGTAATTTACATTTAGTCATTTTGCAGACGCTCTTATCCAGAGCGACTTACAGTAAGTACAGGGACTTACAAGGCAAGTAGGGTGAAGTGCCTTGCCCAAGGACACAACGTCACATGGCACAGCCGAGAATCGAACCAACAACCTTCTGATTAATAGCCCGACTCCCTCACCGCTCAGCCACCTGACTCCCTGGGTGATATCACCAAATTTGATTGTACTTTATTATAAAAGAGACCAGTGAAATATATCTGACTGCACTTACAGTAACATACTGCAATCCTTCTTCATTATAAACACACACTCACAAACTAATCGCAGTACATTTCCTGGTTGTAATGTAATGTCTTTTCTCTTACAGGTACGGCCTGTCCTACATTCCATTTGCCAGGTAAGCACATGCACACACACACACACACACACACACACACACACACACACACACTGTTGTCTGCTGCCCCTCTCCCCACCAGTGATTATAATTGATAAGTGTAATATTAGTTCTGCCATGTACTTCAGCTGTAGAGTGTTTACTGCTTCACCACAAATTATTTCAGTTTAAAAAATTTTTTTTTTCCTTGACTTGGTTTTGCTTCTTTTCCAGGGACGCCGTCATAAAGATGTTCACAGTCTGTATATCCTGAAGATGACTTACTGGACCCTTCTCCCTCGCTTTCTCCCCCTCGCTCTCCCCCTCACCTCCCCCTCGCTCTCCCCCTCGCTTCCCCCCCCCTCCCCCTCGCTCCCCCCCCCTCGTCCTCGCTCCTCCCCCTCGCTCTCCCCCCTCGCTCTCCCCCCTCCCCCTCGCTCTCTCCCCCTCGCTCTCCCCCCCCCCGTCCTCGCTCTGCCCCCTCCCCCTCGCTCTCCCCCCCCCCGTCCTCGCTCTCCCCCCTCCCCCTCGCTCTCCCCCCCTCGTCCTCGCTCTCCCCCCCCGTCCTCCCACACACCCTCGTTCTGAGGGCTGTTGGTTGAGACCGTGTGTGTTTGGATAGAACCAGAAGCCCCTTCTGTCTCTGGCTCTCTCTGCCTCCACACAGGTGTGTTGGGTCAGAGCCCACTGAGTAAGCACTTTGAGTGAAACGCTTTCCAAATCAGGTGTGTGTCTGAGTGTGTGAAAACACACTCAGTGTGTGTGTTACCCTCTGGGAACATGATAACCCATTGAGTGTGTGTGTGTGAGGTCCAGACAATTTCAAAAAGTCCTAAAAGGGATGTTCTGTTCTGGAACTTTCTTAATCTTAAGACATTTTACAGTAACTTTAGTGTGTGCCAATGTGGGTCCTCTATCTCCAATGCTGTCTGACTTCATTGCTTTTTAGATCATGTTAGATTGTATGTAGAGAGCTAAAGAAAAGTCTTCATTTGTGATTCTTTGCTGAAGAAAAGATCTGTGTTTTGAAGGGAATATGAGGGAGTCTGGTTTGTAGATATTCAGACTCTAACTCAGTCTAGTAAACACTGATGCGCAAGACTCAACAATCCAGTTTGCAGGGTAACAGAGAACAAGCACAAGCCCAGTAACTTTGAGATACTTAAGGAGCAAAATGTAGAGATATTTCAAAGGCTTTACACTTCAATATTTCAATCGACATTTCTCCAAGTGTAGGCTAGCCTGAAGGTTAGGTACCCATGTAGGTACACAGACTTGGTCCTCCACATTTTGAATTGGTTGAGCTATTTTTTAGCTTGATAGTCTGTTGCTTGAGAATAGGTCGTCTTTGCCCAAAATGATGAATGAAGGGCAAACTTGTTGATCTTCTGTTTTTGTATCTACTAAAATGACTTTTTTGTGTGTGTATATATTAGTGTCTTAACTTCTAAAACTGCCTTCTGAACACACTGCTTGCCTTATACAACGTATGTCACCCTGGCATTGAGTGATATGATATATGTAATATCAAAGTATGTGTCTGGGACATCAGGTACAAAATTATGAATGTTTTTACAACCTAACTACTCATGGTCCAGAGTTTTCAATAAGATCTTTTTCGGGGGTTCTTGTCTCTCCTAATTCATTGATTGATAAGCAATGTCCCCCAAATGACTTGCTCAAGTCTTGCTGTGTTTAACAGACCAAACTACTGCTAGAATAAATGGTTAAAAGTCAACTGTTGAAAGTGTGTTTTATGTTCTGTATATAAGACCGCCTATTTTCCTTTAACTTGATGGTGGAAGAATGAATCTTTGTCAACTGATAAAACACACGTGCATGGAGCGAAGACAGACACACAGACACACACACAGGCACACACAGACACACACAGACACACACACAGACACACACAGACACACACACAGGCACACAGACAGGCACACACAGGCACACACAGGCACACACAGACACACACACAGGCACACACAGACACACAGACAGGCACACACAGACACACACACAGGCACACACACAGGCACACACAGACACACACACAGGCACACACACAGACACACACACAGAGACACACATGAGTGTCCACCGGTAAAATCTTTCTTCTGCATTTTACCCATGCAGCTGTCCTTTTCCTGAGAACAGCCAGGAGCAGTAATCAGCCATGTGGACCAGGGGTCCGAGGCTGGGAGCTCCCCTCCTGCTGGCCAGGAACATGGGCAGCAGAGATCTGCATGTTTGTTTATTAGGGTTCTTTGCAGAGGAAACCCTTGTGAGCACGAGGGAGAACTACAAACAGAAAGAAACCAAAAAGCGCCCCAGGTGGGAATTGAACCCAGGACCTTGCTGTGATGCGACAGTGCAGGCGCGTGACACGCAGGAAAGACTATCCACTTCTCACCAGTTGATCAGAAGGTATAAAAGGTGGGTGGTGGGAAGGGGGTGGGAGGTCTTAGTAGGTTAACCAGCGAGTCCTACCTTTTGATATTTACCTTGTGCCTCTTTAATGGCACTCCTTTATAAGCGTTAAGTCGGTAAAGCCCCTAATCTCCCCGCTGTGCTAGTCCTTGATTAAAAAGAAAAGACCTCCGCGCCTCTACCGCCACCACCCTTCACAAAGCAGCTGCAAGCGCGAGGGGCCGCCGCTCTCAGACTGGCGGGATCAGGTGTCGTAGAGCGCTGTTAGTGGACAGCGGTCTGTGAAAGGTGCGGGGATTGAATGTGTCCTGGTGAAACGTTATTTTCGAGGTCGTCCCAGATTTAATGTGAGCATTGGCTTTCTTCTGACCATCTACAGGCCGCCTGCACTTTTTTTTCGTGTAAAATTCAAGTCAACCTAAGCAAAGTTCAGGTCTCTCAGCAAGTTTCTTGGATTATTTTAACCGGCTTGTGTAAGATAAAGTAAGCAAGGTTTAAAGCACTAATGACACATACAAATCTATTCCATGTAATAAATGTAGCCCAGGAAATGCCGGATGTTTATACATTGTAAATTGTAGAAGATTCAGAGTTAACCAATTTCACATTATCGTCAATTATTTTGATATAGGCGACCGCAAATTCGACCTTCTGCCACAAACTATTAGTCCATAGAAGTTTCTATTTTCAATCATTTAATTAGCCCATAATCATACAAAGGTTCACCTATAAAGATCTTCTTTCTCATAGTTCCAATAGCGATGAGTCAGTCCTTCCACTCGCTATTGGAACTACATGACCCAGGGCAGACTATTTGCCTGTAGACCATAAATGGTACACGTGTTGCTGTTTCGTCTTTGATGAGAATGGAAATATAATTTGACTTTAGCTTCAGGCAAGGCCGTAGCCATGGAGTCAACATTGGGGGGGACGAATATATATATTTTTAATGATAATTTCAGACAGCGTGCGTGGTTGCCTGTCGTAGCGGAGCACATTTATATATTTTATATCAATATATTGGGGGGGACTTTTTGACCAGATTTGAATATTGGGGGGGATGTGTCCCCCCCAATATGTATTATGATTACGGCCTTGGCTTCAGGGTACATACCCTGGGTTTTTGACGCTCCCTTCATTCAAACTGGGCTGTTAGGCTATACCAAGGCTGTTAGGCTACGCATAGCCTTGGCTGCGGCGCTTAATCGCTGTCCAAGGTGCTGAAGAGAAAAGGGTCCCGTCTTGAGTGGGAGGATACGCTATTAGCCCGGTATCGTTTAAATAACTGCATGGTGCTAATATTTCATCAGTAGCTACTCATATCAGTAGGGTGAATGACCGATCCAATTTCATCCTTTTGCCTGAAGGAGACTACAGGCAGGGAATAACTTTTCGGAGTTTAAGACATTTTATTTTTGTGGTTGACGCACTACGTCGTTTGCCTTCTCTCTAAAGACCCCCCTCCCATCTCTCTTTCTTTTCTTTCTTTTTTCTGTCTGTCTGTCTGTCTGTCTCTCTCTCTCTCTCTCTCTCTCTCTCTCTCTCTCTCTCTCTCTCTCTCTCTCTCTCTTCCCCCCCCTCTCTCTCTCTCTCTTCCCCTCTCTCTTCCTCTCTCTCTCACACACACATGTCAGCGCCAGCACTTTGACGCTCCAACCCAATCGATCATGACCGTTCTGTTCAGGATTTGAATTGATTTCGTTCAGATGAAATTGATTCTAACGAAATTCCTCAGTTTTTAGGTTGCTTTTATCAATGACCAAGGGGTTTTACGTTTCAAGAGTAAGTTTTATTGAACTCCGTCTTCGCAGTTCATAGGCTCTAGCCTTTGCCTATCAAAATATTGAGTTCATTCCATGATAACAGCATTTTATAAAATAACCCGGCAAAAGGACTTAAGGATGAAAGTTGAATGTTTGGTTGACACCAGCGCCAGGACTGGGTCCGGGGCTGGTAGAGACGTTAACTTCAGCAGCGGCACCGGTCCCAACGGTGAGTGCTGCATCTCGCGGCTGCTGAGCGTCGTGGAAAACGAACTGCAGGCGGGGCGCGAGAAGGGGGATCCTACCGAGAAACAACTCAAGGTGACTCTCGAAGAAGCAGAGCTTTGGCGGAAGTTTAAGGAGGTGACCAACGAGATGATCGTCACCAAAAGCGGCAGGTTAGTACGGCGACTGAAGACAGCTGACAGGTGTAAAGTCAGTTGGAGTTGTGCTTTAAGAGGCAAGTCTAGCTCTGTTTGGTGTACGAGAGGAGCCAAAGTTAAACTTGAATGACTCCCACATTGTCTTGCATGTTCATTTGATTAAAAATGTTATTGTAGTACGCTATAGTGAAGTACATTTTAAGGCCGTTGGATATATAATTATTTGGGCAATAACATCTGTTTAAATAAACAAACTATTTCATCCTCATACACCTAGGTTAGTATTCAACAGGTGAGCTGCGATGGGCTGCATGCATTTAACCCATTCAATATAATCCGGATTTTAAAATATGTTTGGACATAAGCCTTTTATTATTTAGACTGAAATGGTTTATGAAACTATAGTTTTAACATATTAACTGGACTTGAAGTTTAGATTGATTGATTAATTCAATTGAATAAAAAGTAGACTAAAAGATTAGTGTGTGGAATTAACCTCTCGCTTATAGGCAACGCTAAATTTAGGATATATCTCGGAAAACTCGGATTTTAGAAGACATATCCAGTACACACATATATTTAATGTAATTATTGTAAGCCATGTGGGATATCAGTTATTTGTATAGGTGTAGTTTAGTTACCAACAAACGTTATTTTTCTTTTGCGTGTTCTTGGTCAACATAGGCTACAGAAGCAGCGATTTAGGCCATAGATTTGACTGTGAGCTACCTTTGCCTGATTATTTTGGTAAAGTGTATCCGTCGGTTTAATAGATTTTTTCTGGAAGCCGCTTTTCATGTGACGACCCTCTCGCGCGCCGTTAAGAGTATGCTTGACCAGCTGGGTGTTCCAGTCCATTTATACTTTCTACAACTGCCCCCTTGAATTTTTTTAATTTGATTTATTATTATTATTGTTACGAGAAACTTGATTTATATTGAACAGTGAAAAATGTGTGCTATCTACTGAAGTGTAACTTTGTGTGTGAGTGTCTTATGAGAGACATGGAAAAAGAAGCACTGAACGTTGTTGTTCCAAATTCATATAAAATGTTTGATTAGCCATTTGTACAAGCAACGGCAAAAAGGGCTTCACATAGCCCATAGAACTGGCTCTGAACCAACCTAAACCCTCAGAAGAGAGGAAATACTCCCAGGAAAACTCAGAGAGAAGAAAATGGAAGAAACCTTGGGAGGAGGGATTCAGTGCGGAATTCCTTCCTCCAGAGATGGTTGGTGATACAGAGAGGTGTAGACCATGCAATTATGCAGTAAGAATAAAGATTAAAATAAAAAGCAAAATATAGAAAATATTTTGAAAATATAAAAAAAATAGTAGTGAATGGATGGTGAAACGACAATTCACAAACTCAGTTCGAAATGAGTAGAGCCTTTGCAGTGCTCTGCATTGGCGTTGTCAGTTTATGCGGTAGCTGACCACTGCAGGATCAGAATACCACCACAGGACGGTCTGCTTGGAAGCAGGAGCTCTGTGGAGCCCATCAGAGAGTGAGAGAGAGAGAATGAAAGAGAGAGAGATAAAGAGAGAGTGAGAGAGAGACAGTTCCTGAACAAAGTCCACATTGTTGTCTAGGTCCACAAGTCAGGGTGGGATGTCTAGGACCACAGTACAGTCAGGAAGTGTTCAATCCTGCCTGCCTTGTCTCATTGAGTTTAGGTCCACCACCCCTCAGCCCCTTCCTCAGCCTCCTCACCCCTTGCCTCACCCCTCAGCGCCTTTCCTCACCCCTCAGCGCCTTCCCTCACCCCTCAGCCCCTTCCCTCACCCCTCAGCCCCTTCCCTCACCCCTCAGCGCCTTCCCTCACCCCTCAGCGCCTTCCCTCACCCCTTGCCTCACCCCTCAGCGCCTTCCCTCACCCCTCAGCCCTTGCCCTCACCCCTCAGCGCCTTCCCTCACCCCTCAGCCCCTTCCCTCACCCCTCAGCCCTGCCCTCACCCCTCAGCGCCTTCCCTCACCCCTCCCTCCCCTGCCCTCAGCCCCTTCCCTCACCCCTCAGCCCCTTCCCTCACCCCTCAGCCCCTGCCCTCACCCCTCAGCCCCTGCCCTCACCCCTCAGCCCCTTCCCTCACCCCTCAGCCCCTTCCCTCACCCCTCTGGCACTGAGAGCTTGCGTGATCCATCACACGATGCTGCTGAAAACGATGTCCAAACTAAGCTCTTTCCATCCCCATTGTGCTCATACTTGAGCTCTCAACAACAGGTGTGTGTGTGTGTGTGTGTGGTGTGTGTGTGTGTGTGGTGTGTGTGTGTGTGTGTGGTGTGTGTGTGTGTGTGTGTTTGGTGTGTGTGTGTGTGTGTGTGTGGTGTGTGTGTGTGTGTGTGTGGTGTGTGTGTGTGTGTGATCCAGGAGGATGTTCCCAGTGTTGAAGGTCAGTGTGTCAGGACTGGACCCAAACGCCATGTATTCCTTGCTGCTGGACTTCATGCCCGCCGACACTCACCGGTGGAAGTACGTTAACGGAGAGTGGGTCACCGCCGGTAAACCGGAGTCTCACGGAAACGGCTGCGTGTACATCCACCCGGACTCGCCCAACTTCGGCGCCCACTGGATGAAAGCCCCAGTCTCCTTCAGCAAAGTCAAGCTCACCAATAAGCTAAACGGAGGAGGACAGGTAAAGCACATAACAAAAACTACAGATACGAGGTTTAACAGAGGAATGATCAGGATGGGGGACTATGGTCCTTGCAGTTCCTCTAGTAACTGCAAGGACCCAATGCCAACCATGTGCCATAAAACCTTGAATCCCTGATATCTGACTTTTTGTCAGTCTTTTTTTTCTCTCTTTTCTCATTGCTCTGCAAAATAGTCCCCCATTATTACCATTATTTACTAAAACAGCACTAATTGTCCTGTTCCTGCCCTTGGTGGTATGAGAGGTCCTTTGGTCATGGTTCTCTTCATAGCCCACATGTTTTCCTTTCACGTGTTCCATTTGTTAACCCCCTAACCAAACATCAAGTGGGCACGTATGTTGTTTGTGCCCTGCTTAGTGCCAGACTCTTTGCCCACTTCACCCCTGCAGCCCCTGTCTCCACGGGAACAGGATAAACAGATCTTAATAGGTTTAATGCACTTCTTTGTAAGAGCTTCCCACTCCCAAAGGCCCTCCAGGAGCACACACACACACACACACACACATACACACACACACACACACACACACACACACGCACACTCAACTACAACTTTGGCAAAAAAAATGTTATTGGTATTAGCGAGCTTCCCTTTACCAAACATAGATACATACACACACACACAACCACCTTCCCGGCTGGCAGGTAGTGTGGTGTTGGCATGGCGTCCGGTAAAGGAGAGCTGAGGCATAATGAAATAATTACAGTGGTTAGTTGTGCATTATGGTAATTACCTGTGTTTTTTTGACTATGCGAAATTAATTTATCCATCTGTCCTTCAGATGTTTTATAGAGAGGGAAAGGGAGGCAATAACAGCATATTCAAAAAGCCCACACACACTCCAACTAATGCAGGCTGTGACACACACACACACACACACACACACACACAGCCCAGACTCTCTGGGCAGGTGGTTCTCTGTGGTTGTTGACGGTGTGAGAGGTGAAGCTAAGCTCTCAATTAGAATGGAAAACAGTTTGTTTTGTCCTCACTCTGAGGGCTGTAATTGGTTAATTGAAGTAGTTAGAGACAGTGAGAGACTGAAAGAGAAAACGAGGGAGGGGAGAGAGGGAGAGAGAGAGAGGGATTGGTAACTGTGAGGAGAGTCACTATGAATACCCAAAGCGGACTGAAGTTCCTACCGTGTGTGGTTTGTGAACTTGTGAGAGTAGAACAGTTCATGCTTCTGTCCAGGGTTTGATCCAGTGTTGCATCATGTCCTTCCATTCTGCCTTATGATGTTTCTTGACCCTCCTACTCCTCCTCCTCCCCCTCCTTCCCCTCCTCCTCCCCCTAGATAATGCTGAACTCTCTTCACAAGTACGAGCCACAGCTTCATATCGTGAGGGTTGGTGGAAGCCACAGGATGGTCACCAACATATCCTTCAGTGAAACCCAGTTCATAGCCGTCACCGCCTATCAAAATGAAGAGGTGAGGGGTTCAAACACCACACACAGAAGCCGCACGCACACAAACGTGAGGTTCGAAGATGTGTCAATGCTTTTCGTCCTCCTATAGATCACAGCCCTGAAGATCAAGTACAATCCCTTTGCCAAGGCTTTCCTGGATGCCAAAGAGAGGTACAGGCTCTTACAGTACAGCAGGATCACTACCGGGTTGGGGAGGGTTAGCAAACCATAGAATCTAGGGGGTCAAATGCTGGATTGCATATGCTACCATCTCAAAAGTAGGCTACTTTAATCTGCCAGGAAAAAATTCTAAATGCCATTTTGACCAGTGAGTGTAGACGCCAAAAGCATGACCAATTTCAGTCAATTGTTTAGAACCGAAATGAGGTGATAGGTTCCCTCTTGCATCCACCTCCTCTAGTCACTATGTTCCGTTTAGCTCTGTTGGAGTGTCATCATTTCTCACTATTGGATCACTTGCTACAACCTAGCATTAGCATTTCTCACTGAGATATGACTGCCGGCTAGCGTTAGCACCTGCACACCCTGGCGATTAGCGTGTCATTATTGACTATTTAAACCTTCCGAGTTCAACACACTGTGAGGCTCGTTGGAGAGGCTGTGTGAAATGTGTGGGAGAAACTGGATCACCAACCATGACAAGTCAAAGGCGACACACACACACACACACACACAGTAGCTGTTTACACGTACTTGATAATACAATTAGCATCAGGTATTTTGCTAGTCAAACTCATAGGGCACGCTTCCTTGAATCTGTAGTTAAAATAATTGGATACATTGCACTGATTTCTGCCTTTTGAACCTAATCTCTTTAACACACACACACACACAGATTGTTAATCAAGTGTCTGTTCCCAGGAATCACCCCAAGAGCTTGTTTGATTCTGCGTCTGAGAGTGACATGGGGATCCAACACTGTAAGTATATTCTTCAACTGTCTCAGTCTGATGACACTGACAGCATTCTGAAAACAAATAGCAAATATACGAAATACCAATAATATTTTGTTACTAAATGTAACTATTGAGTACAGATCAGTTAACTTCAGCTTTAAATAAAGAAGTATTTCTTGAATATTAGGCAAAACACTCCTGCATTCCATTTCTTATTCACTGATAAAAAATACATTTGAAATACAAAACATTTTACAGTGTTTTGTTGTATGTGGTTCTCTAGGTGGCTGGTTCCTGTCTAACCCAGAGTCGCTGTGTCCACCAGGGGGCGCCAGTTTCCCTTACAGCAGGGGTCTGCCACTGAGCTCCCATCATGGATACAAACACTACCCTTCCCGCCCAGCACCCTACCCCTCCTCCTACCTGCCCCACCGCACACACTCCTCAGGTAACCCTACTGATGTTCTGCACCTCCCCCCCACCCTCTCCGCTCTCCCCCCCCCCTCTCCGCTCTCCCCCCCCCTCTCCGCTCTCCCCCCCCACCCTCTCCGCTCTCCCCCCCCACCCCCTCTGTCTCCCCTCTGCTCTCCCCCCCCCCACCCCCTCTGTCGCCCCTCTGCTCCCCCCCCCCCCCACCCCCTCTGTCTCCCCTCTGCTCTCCCCCCCACCCCCTCTGTCTCCCCTCTGCTCTCCCCCCCACCCCCTCTGTCTCCCCTCTGCTCTCCCCCCCCCCACCCCCTCTGTCTCCCCTCTGCTCTCCCCCCCACCCCCTCTGTCTCCCCTCTGCTCTCCCCCCCACCCCCTCTGTCTCCCCTCTGCTCTCCCCCCCCCCACCCCCTCTGTCTCCCCTCCGCTCTCCCCTTTCTCCACCCCCCTGCCCGTGTCTATCTTCATGTCTCTCACTCCCCCTTACTCTCTGCTCCACAACATGCTCCACCCTTTCTGACGCTGTTCCTTCTCCTCTCTCCCCAGTGTCTCTCTCCGAGGGCCTGCAGATGTTACCAGGTCCTGAGGGCTGGTCTAGTGTCTCTCCCCCCCACACCTCCTCCTCAGCCTTGCCTGGAAACCCTGCCACCTCCCCCGCGTCCACCAGCTACACCAGGTGAGCGATCACGCCTCCCTCCAGCTCCTGGCCATTACCCAATGAATCCTGTGAATCAGGGGCGTTTCCCTGCTCCAGCACACCTGATTCACATGAATGGTTGCTACCAGGCTTTCACAGAGCTTGATAACGACTTGTATCAGGTGTGTTGGAGCAGGGAAACATCTAGAACATACTGGACAGTGGACCCTGAGAACCAGGGTTGAACACCCCTGCTGTGTATGGTACCAACAAACAATGTGTGTGTGTGTGTCTCTGCAGTCAGTACCCATGTCTGTGGACTGTGGGCTGTGCTGGAGGAAGCCCCACCCCTTCCCCGTGCGCCCAGCTTCATGAACCAATCACCAGCGAGAGCCACGGGCAGCCTCCCAATCATCTCCGGCTGGGCGGGGCCGGATGGCCACCTGTCTCCAGCCACACGCTCTGAATAATGTCTGAGTGTCCTTCAGACAGGAGCCCTAACCAGCAGCCCTAACAACAGGGATGATCAGAAACCAACATCCATTCATTCAGTTCACACCAATCACTGATGACTAGTAGGAGGTTATTTCATAAAGTATGACCTCAGAGATCAGATCCTCTTTCCCACCAGACAGGAAAGGGGAAAATACCGTTTTTATTTATCTAAAAGTTTTACGTTTATTTGCGAAGTACTAGTAAAGGTACATTGGAATTAATTAGATAAATCATATATGGTTCGAAATCTTAATTCCTTTATAAATAATCATTTTATGGTATTTGATGATGCCTGTATGTTTGTTTGCGTATACAAGTACAGTTTATGGTCGTTGTCTGTGCTGTTTACTACATGTGATTTTGAGTTGATGAGCGCGTGACTTGTTCCATCTGTGCGTTTGTTAGATACTGTATCTGTGTTGCGCACGTGGAAAGTTCACCAGCAGCACCGGGGGGGGGGGGGGGGGGGGGGGGGGGGGGGTAATTTGTGTCCACGTCCTTCGGCAGGTGTTCGTCTCCCACTCCGCTGCGACTGGAGGGAACACAAATATAGGCTAGACTGTCCTTATACATTCAAATTCACGGAGGAAACGAGTTGATAACGGTCGAGAAGAGGGAATCTGTTTTCCACAAATGGTAAGTAGCCTATGAGCCTATCCACTTTTCGATTATTGGAATGTACCCAGTATCTGCTAAAGTTGGGCGCATGACCGGCATGCTAGCAGTTGGACAATCAGCAGCTTTTCCAGAGTTTATAGAATCACTTTCCAACCCGTTATTCATCCTTCCGACGACAGAGGGCACTATAAACCTGCCGTTATCAGTAGCCGACTCTCTGAATCTGAACATCGAAAATTCTAATCAGAAATGTAGGCCTACAGGCTACCTTAACCGATACAATACCTAACAGTTACAAACACGTGTGCTACTTATTTATTGCACTCATTTCCCACTGTTATAAGAGTGACTCACCTAACCAAGAGGCAGTGCTATTTTTTGGAACATTTAATGACAAGTAAAGATTACGCCCTGTGTCCAATTATATGTTGGTTTATTTAAAATAGCCTACAACGTTTGGAGACGATGCTTGATGAGAGAGAGAGCGAGCAGTGCAGTGCACTTCGTGACTCGATGATCGGTTTAGACAGACTCGGCTCCAGAACTAATTAAATGGGGGGTCATTTTTTACATTTCATTTACAAAGCATGAGAGTCAAAGTAAGAGCAGACCTCCATATTCTGCAGGAAAGTGTAGCAATCTTAATATGTCATTTATAACCAATGGCAGTATTTCATATTTATACTTGAAATACTAGTATACTAACAAAATTATTTTTTGAGGGGGCACAGCAGACTTAGATTGTGACTCGCCTCTGACGGCCGCTGTGAGGAGCCCATGTCTCACGATCATCGCGGCTCTCCTCCACCCAGCAAATCTTCGCAGTCTGACATCTACGGGGGGAACTAGAACTCTCATACTGTAGACAGGAAATGATATTTTCCAAAACCCCAAATCTGACAGATGCCGGCATACATTAAATATTCGTGCCATTGCACGTAGTTAGCCCACTACACTCAGTCACCACCGAGTCCTAGTCAGTAGCTAAATACGAGCAGAAGCTGGAATAACAGTGTTTGGTATTTTTGTGGCATGAGAGGACGGTTTAAATAGAGATGACACTCCGCTAAACTCCGCTAAACCCCAGTAACGTGCGTTTGCACTCCCCAGACCTGTGATTAGCCAGCTTGGCAGGGCAGAGGCGGGTGTCGCATCGCTGCACTGTGCTATCAGTGCCCTTGGCAACCGCTCAATTAGAGCGATGCCCCTGTTCAGTCTTCGCTTAGACAGAATGAGTGTTCAGCACCGAGTGTTCAGGAGCGTTACAGAACTGCAGAAATAATCCCAAAGCTTCCTTCCAAGTACGACGTGTGGGCCTTGATTAGTACCTTATACGCCATAACAAGATATCATTCTTAGATTCCCCATACTGGCAATTAGCACACTGCTAAACCCAGTAATTATGGAAACATTCGTAGTGTAGCTTGTTCTTAAATTCTTCCATCTTCAGCCGAATATATAGGCCTGTGTCAGTGCAATCAGATAGACAAATGACAAAGAATACAAATTAGAGAGAGAATGCAATTTAACCACTTTTCCTTCACTACAAACCTGCATCACAACAACATCTTCACCCGCTATTCTTCACCATTTCTTCATCCTTTACAGCCTTTTGACTTGCTAACTAGGGGTCCACCTCCTGAAGTCACCCCCTGACACTAAGGCCTACTTACTTATGGACTAGCGCTTACTGCAAGAGCCTGGAACTAAAATGTCACCAAAATCCTTTGACTTCAGTTCCGATGTAACTCGGAGAAAAACACCCCCCCCCCCCAAAAAAGAGAGATGACAGCCATGTCCGACTGGCAACACACACAGTGACCTTGTAAGGATTTCAAACTTGTAATTAATAACTTCACACATTATTTAATTCCTTCTATATTCATGAGCACCTGGTGTCTTTGACCTGGGAAGCGCACAGACATCGCCATGACTGCACTCCTTGTCCAAAACTCTTCTGGAGCTCATGGATGCTAACTGTTGCTTGGCTCATTCAAATAAATACATAAATAAACACACAAGTACAAATAGGAAGCTTTGATTGTCTTTGGAAGGACAAAAAGTTTATTGTTTACCAAAGCTAATCTAGAGTCCATTTCACTTCTCAATCAACTTATCACAGATTTGTTTGAGTAAAACCCACAGCGTCCGTGTGTGTGTGCATACCTGAGAATAGTGAGTGAACAGATGAAATGGCGTGGGAGAACACCCTGGGTGTGGAAGGGGTGGCTGACCCCCTGTCCAGCAAGCAGCAAGCACCGGGCAGTACCGGCCCACACACGTGTGTGTATATATGTACAGACACACACACACACAGGCACACACACATGTATATATGTCCAGACACACACACGCACATGCTTATTCACACACACACAGGCAAACACACAGGCGCACACACACTCACCCAAACCCTATAACCCACACACACACATTCACAAACACACTAATATATGCAGGCCCTAACAATACACACACACACACACACACACACACAATTGCTGAGCTCTTCTTGAAGTGTTTTCTTGAGTGATTTAGAAAATCAACACCAAAATGCTAAAACCTTTTTCTGCCACTAATAGCTGGAATTGTCTGCTGTTGGCTGTTATACAAAGCTGTGAAAATCCATACTGCAGTGAACTCAGTAATCATTTATCTTGGCAGCTCTAACTATCAAAGAGTTTGGCTTTTGTCATTTTGTTAAGTGAACTCCCTCCGAATTTAAAATTACAATAATATTAACGTACTCTATGATGTGTTGGTGTATTTATTTTTACCCATGCTAAAATAAATTTACATTTAGTCATTTAGCAGACACTCTTATCCAGAGTGACTTACAGTAAGTACAGGGACATTCCCCCGAGGCAAGTAGGGTGAAGTGCCTTGCCCAAGGACACAACGTCATTTTTCACAGCCAGGGAATCGAACCGGCAACCTTCTGATTAATAGCCCGATTCCCTAACCGCTCAGCCATCAGACCCCCATCAGACAACATTTTCTTGTCCATATTCTGTTCCAGAGTCCATTGTTTATTCGTCACATGAGCAGTTCTCGATATACAATGACATTGTTTACTCTTTTATTCACCCCCACTACACTGCTGCTCGAGCAGATGTGTCCACATAATGATATTGTTAAACACAATGCAGAAACACAATCATTCAGACGCACATTTAACATTCTCAATAAATCATGAAGTGCTGCTTCAATTTGAATTTCAATCGCGAGTTCTCTGAATTGGCGTGAAGGATGCGGTCTGGAGTGAAGGGTGAATTACTGTGACCGTACTCCGGCGTGGGGAAGTGCTGATGGAGATGAAAGTTGGAGCGGCAGTGTGAGTTGGAATGACACACTATGATCGCGCTGAGCTGATGATTAGGGGTCATTATCAACTAGTGAACGTCCCACAAGGTGAAACCCACCCACCGCACAACCTTTTTTTATTTCCAGAGGTTGCTGTAACCATGGCCACAAGTGAACATGGCTGAAATGTAACTTAACTTTATTATGTTTGTGTTAGTTCATGAGGAGATCCCCCATTCTTAAACGTTATGAAAAAAACACAAGAAACCATTGTTTTTGTTCAACCTTTACACAAATAAACGAAGCAAATCTCGGAAGAAAAAAAAAACGTTTGCATCCCAGCCCTCCTGAAAGTAATTCTGATTGACAGGATGTGATCAGCGGCAGCCATGCGTGCGCACGCCTTTCCGTAGGGTCAGAGTCTCGCTAGCAGCTAGCACGCTAGCAGCCTAGCGGGCTCATTCCCAACCTCCAAAACCCTCGGACTCGGAAGGAAGTCATTAGTGTGGCTCTTACCCCATCACAGATGGCCATTTAACACATCACTGGCAACCACAAATGAAGCAGGCGTTCCAGACGACGTCTCCAAGCGAGACTAAGGCTGACGTTCTCCTTCTCTCACCTGCTGCTTGCAGGCGGAGACAGCGAAGGACTCACCTCCGATACACATCTTGAAGACCCTTAGATTATTGTCCGTTATACTTTTTGGTCACTTTGTACTTTGCAGACTGAACATAACAACACTTTGGATATGGGTGAACGTCTGTGTGCCTGATATCTGGGCACTGAATATGACTGTTTGCCTTGAAATTACCTTCATGCCCTTTTGTAGTGTTGTTGCAGTCAAAATGGAACAGGTGGTGGACTATTTTCTCACTTTACAAGCAATCTGTTCAGCTCCTAGTCTCTGAAGGATACACAGTCTTTGCTGTCCACTTGAAATTTGTCAGTTTTGCTCTGCCTCCGGTGTGAATTGGGTTTCACTAGTGATAAAACTGATGAAGCTTATGCTGACACTTCAAGATGAGAAAGTGACTGTGACCAAAGCTTGGGAGACCATCTCTGTGTGTCTCTCTCCTGCTAGTATACAACCTTAAGATTCGGTTTACTCCCTTTTACCTCGTAACTGTTGCCCCGGGGAAGGCCGGGCTCCCTCACGAACTGTCTCCACCAGCGAGATAATCAAGGAAGTGTCTAAATCTCACTCTGGAGGCTCCTAATTCACCAGGACAGAGTGATCGAGGCGAGGGTTGGGATGACAATAGCGTGTCGATTTGGGAGAGAGGGATTGAGAACATATCGATTTGGATTATGCTTCGCTCCTGCACTTTCGGATCAGCACCATGCACTTCCTGGATTGTTTCAGCGTGCCTTTATGAGTTCTTTAGGAGTCCTTGGAGAACGTGTGTGTGTGTGTGGTATTGGTGTAGTATGCAGTGTATGTGACAAATGTGGGCGGAGTGTCAGTGTGTGTATGGGTCTGTGTGTGTGAGGGGGAGGGGGGGGTGACAAATGGGGGATAGGGAGTGGGTGTGCATGCTTGTGTGTGCGCGTGAGGGATGGGGGGAGGGGGGCACATGACAAATGTTGGGGAGTGCGTGTGCATGGCTGTGTGTGTGTGTTGGGGGGGGGGGGGGGGGTATAGGATTTCTGGCAAGGCTGGCCTTTTAAATCACAGCTCCTGGAAGCGGGGGGGTTCCCTGCGGTGACTGGCTGTCGCCTCCACAGATGGAAGGCTGAGCCCCACAGGAAGGGGATAAACTGTCAGATAAAGCAGAGGGGGGGGGGGGGAGGTAGCTACAACACACACTCCAAGCTCTGACGGACCCCCTCCACCCCCACCCCCACTCTTAGGAACAGAGGGACAGAGGGAGACACAGCCGTAGGAGAGAGTCGAGGGGGGACATGGAGGCAGATGAACCTCCATCTGTGTGGGTGTCATGAGGAGGATCGAGGGAGGAAATAAATAATGAAAACTAGCCGAACAGGCGGTGGTGGTGTGAGGCCCTCTTACCTTGCCTCTGCACATACGCCTGTTCTGACATCTCGGAGACCTCTGAAGTCGTACAGGATGTGGCGCGGTGCTGATTAAGCCGCTCGATACCTGTCAAGCACAGACGTACTGTAGGAGTACCGACGTACGTCTGCAGTATGTGTCGTGGTAGATGACAGCTAATGAGCTGAGGTGACTGGAGCTTCCACCAACATGATGTTTCTAAACCCCTGACAGACCTCTATCACCTGATCACGCTACCATCACTTCAACAAGTTCCCATCACCTGGCCAAATTCAAGTCATAAAATACGACAATCTCAGTTTAGAGAAAGATCTGAGGCCTGAGCTGTAAACATCCTCCTGTAAATAAACGGTCTTTCTTAGAAAAACGTAGGAGTTTAGGAATTCCTAGCAATGAATGTTGTTCAGAGACTGCAGCAGTGTTCCTGTACAGTAATGGAGTTGTTCCTGTGTTACCAAGTTGTGATTCGCACGTCTGCCCCCTGTGCTGTTGGGAGGGTCAGACCTCCACTCTGAAACCTTAACCCTGCTAAACACTCGAGGGCCATGCAGAACAGAACTGGGCACAGATGGAGAGGGAGTCCAAGTGAGGCACTGAATACAAGTGTTGACACACACACACACACGTATAACACACACACAAATATACACACAGACAAGCACACACTCAGATGTCCGTACACAAGTTTGCGTGAGGGCAACTAGATCGGATTGGATTTTAAATGTGTGACTTTCTACCTCACCTGTTCGTTATAAGTTTCCACACGTCTCGGACGAAACGGGTTTGGACCAACCCACACATCTTGGACAAACCATCGTTCTGCGTCGGAGATCTGAGCAACCTAGCCAATTACAAACACTGTCCAGATGGAATCTCCTCAGTATGCTGCAACCAACTTCTGCTGGGTTTACACAGCTTTGGAGATCAGACCTGCCAGACATGCGGCAGAAGATGCCGGTAGACCACTCAGCTTGGCTGTGAAGACGTAACGCTCTCCTGAGTGCTTCTAATCACACACTTCTAATAGACAGCTGTTGTTCAGCATTTTCTGGTATTAAGACAGAAATCCAGATATTTTGCTGACAGATTTTGTTTTTTCTTCGATAAAACAGCAAGTAGGTCGTTTAGCGGGTGGTGTTGTGTTTCAACTTGAAGTTTCTCTAAATCTGTGAATGAAATAGTCGGAGATGTCGCATTCTGTCATTTTTAAATGTTTGGTGTTTGTAGTGGGCAAGTTTTTCCGACAGAAGAGGAAAACAAGAGTTTTTCAAACCACATTTCACACCACCCAGTGCCCCTTTATGCATCTAATAAAAATACAGCACTTCTTGCAGTTACAGTTTCAGTTTCCACAAACGTTCCAGGCATTATTGTCAAAGGATAAACGGTTTCTTCTTTTGGCCAGCTGTACATATTGATAGGAAAGGGGGAGAGAATATTTCTGTGACTTCGGTGAGACACTTTTCTTCTGGCTTGCCTTGGTATTATTGTGTGTCAGGAGATAGGAAGCTCAATATTCTCACTCCAAGACATGAATCCAGAGAGTGTCTTTGTGTTCAGATAATCCTCCTGGTTGAAGGAAAACCATCATCTTGTGGAAGTAGAAACCTATTTCCAGTGGAAGATGTTTTCTATTTAATGTTTGTTCTACTGGTTGTAGCTCAGACTGCTCCATGTATGACGTGTAAATAGGCATGTGTAAAAAAAAAACTAAGAAAAAAAACAAAAAAACATTGCAGTTCAAGTAGGAAATGTAATTTAGAACCAATTAAATTACGTTTTGAATTCATTGGTGGAGGAAGGATGACACATTTGTTGTTGTTTTGTAAACATTCATAGTTAAAAACATGTTTTAGCATATTCATTAGTTTTATTAAGTGGTGAAACGGATGTCTCGTGAGCACTTCAGTAGATTAGTCCTGAAAGCGTTCTCAACATGGGAGAGTCAAAGGTCACCATAAGAGGATCAAGAGCGATCGTGCGACATTGTGTGTGTGCGCTATTTTGTGTTCAATATACATGTGTTATACATACACGTGTGTGTGTGTGTGTGTGTGCTATGCGTGTCAAAGCTGCAAAATGTTCCCCTTCTCCAAAGCCCCCTGGCACATGGTAGCATCTGCAAGCCTTTCAATTCCATATGCCCTGCGTCTCTCAGCTTCCTTACATCACTTATTCATCGTGAATATGAATTAGCGATCTTCCATTGCTCTTTCTCATGTCACAGCCGGATTCCTCATCTCCAAGACGACCTGCAGTGATACAACATTTAAGGCTGATCAATTGACGCTGAATTATTGCAAACCTAGGGGCACATAACCAGAATAGATTGGAAAAGCACTCATTCATGTTTCCCATGATTGGCACATACCAGGAAGGTCATTGCTGGATGCTCTTCTGGTTTTAAAATGTTAGTTCCATGTTAGACACAAGGACGGAAAAGTATAAAAAAAATCGGTTGACCTCCAACCCTGATTCTAACTGTGAACCGAGACCCAAAAGAAAGTTATGTTTCCAAACAGATGTCACCAACTGGATATTTGAAGGACTTTGGACAGAAGGTAATCCATTTAGTAAAACCATGTAACAAGCCATTTATTTGCACAGGCAGCATAAAACCATTACAGTATGTTCATATAAAGACATATTATGACGAGGTTGTGTTTATGTTCGTACTGGACTTAATTGGAAATAATTCAAAGGTATTAAGCAGGTAATCAATGAAGCAATTTTTCTTAATCTGAATATTTTGAGTGTAATGCTAGGTTCTAATGGGACTCGTTTATTAATGAGAACACACAGGAAGTTGCTCTGAATAAGCCCAGTTGGATATTCGGCTATTGCTAATTAGATCATTGTCATGACCTTTGTCGATGATCATCTACTGTCGACGCATGACCAGATGTCGGTACGGCAACAACTCACCTCAGGGTCGTCTAAAACGTTTGTCATGTTTTTAAAGCTTGAATAAACATTGACTCCTTCTTCTCGTCGAGATGAAAACGTGTGGGTTTTTCGCAGTGTTGACAGCAGGAGTTTGAGCACAGTCTTTGTCACAGTGGACCCTGGTGATGATCCCCCCCCCCCCCAGTACTCTGTCCTGACAGCTGGGAGGGAGGGGGGGAGGGGGGGGGAGAGGAGCGTTCAGCGTGGAGTGAAGGCTGTTCACCTTGGAAGTGATGGAGTGCCTTTCATTTTCAAAGAGCTCAGGTAATGTCTAGCTCGGACAGAGCTCCAGAATGGGGTCATTCACCTGCTTAGGCCTCGTCCCTCCTGTGTCCCTCCCTCTCTCCCTCCCTCCTTTCTCCTCCAATTCCATCCTTAATGCCTCTCCGGATTTTTAATTCACTCTCTCTTGGGGAGCTAGTTTGCTGATAGACTGATTCAGACAAGGGAGCCCATTAGAAGGGTCTGTAATGCAGTTTTTGGCAGGAGGGGCCGGTCATTCATTACACCAGTCTTTCTTTATTTAGGAGCAACTTCATCAGCAGGACCCTGTCATTTAAGGACAAAAAACACCCCCCCCACTCAAGGCAGGTCCACCAGACACAGACAGAGAGGAGAGCCACAGACAAATAAAGCGAAAAGCCTTCTCTCTCTCTCTCTCTCTCTCTCTCCCTCCCTCTCCCTCGCTCTCTCTTTCTCCCTCCCTCTCTCTCTCTCTCTCTCTCTCTCTCTCTCTCCCTCGCTCTCTCTTTCTCCCTCCCTCTCTCTCCCTCTCCCTCTCTCTCTCTCTCTCTCTCACCCGCCTCGCCTTTTACTCTGCGTCCACTACGCAAGGTGATAAATGAACAATCCGTCATCGTAGCGGTGCTTGTCCTGACGCCATTGTTGTTGTCACGGTAGCCATGTTTTACTAGCCTGCTCCCTCTGTTTTAATAGGATTATGCAATCTATGCAAACCCTGAGTAATATGTGTAAATGAGGATGAATGGCAAAATTGAGACCAGTCACCCCACACAGCAGTGCTGTGCGGTATAGGCTGCAAGTCCGCTAAAGGGAATTAGAGATGGCTAGCTGCATGCTTGGCTGAGCCACGTGATGAATTGGTACTGTATCCACAGGCCTCGATTTACAAAACGGAAGGTCAAAAAAGATTACCCTACCAACATGGCATTATATGTGATAGAGCCATGCTTACAAACGCTACAATCAGTCAAAATATAGGTTGGACGAAATGTGACAGGGAGGTGCCTTTTACGTTTGACACGGAAAATAAACGCAGCATTTTCACACAAGCTCACGATGCATCTGTGTTTGCTCTGAGCGCCTGTGCGGATTAAGAGCCTGTGACAGACTCGTCTGACGGGATCCGACGCTCCATCTTCTAAGCTCCCCTGCCTGTTTCTCTCTAGGGGTTAGAGACAGTGACGCTACCCTGAATATTGCATGCACGAAAAATCTGCAGTCGCTGCTCTTTTCGCCTTGACAACGTAGAATGGAGCGCAAGGCGTGTACGCCCAGGGCCAAGGGCTACACCTTCTGAGCTGCAGTTCACGCCCTCGTACGTCCGTTCAGCGGCCTGTGAGGAGAAGGCTGATGACCCGAGGTCTTGTTACCGCTAACAACCATGACCTGTCGCCACCAGACCACATTAGGAAGAGCCACAATATCTTCACTGGCATCTCTCCGGTTTGCACCTTGCCTGACAACCATGGCAGATTCTCCTGACCTGCCCTAGACGACCCCCGCTCAGTCCAGCCGAGTCACCGGCGCTCAGTTTCCTCGGTTCTCCTCTCAGCCGGATACAGACAGTAGCCGACAGAGACAGCCGCTGAATCACGGGTACTGATAAGATGATTTCAACAGGCTGGCGGCGGCGGGGAGGTAATGAGCCAGATGTGGAAGCCACCCGGTTGCCGGGGCGCCGCCGTACGGCACCAGTGACAGGGGCAGTCATGCGCTTCCCACCACACTGCCTGGCTGAGCCCGACGTCCACCAAGCCCGACGCCAACACGCACATGACGGGCCTTTTGTGCCGTAGGTGTGTTTGAGGGTGCGATTCAAAGTCTTTTTGATCAAGTGCTGAGTGGGTGGCAACTGTGGCTCAGGATATTAAGTGCGCTCAGACGAGCTTAAATGTCAAGTGGATGCAGGGTGTGCATCCAGGTAAACCAATGAGCTCTTTTTGCTTTTTACACATCTGACGATGATGAAAATAGTATCCAAACAGTGTTCTGTGACATTCTCTCTCTCAACAACGTAAACTTTTTGTTCTGCTGAAAAGCCTTCGGCCTAAACCATACACCAACCTCTGTATCTCCTTCCCTGGTCCAGGGAGAGCTAGCACGTTGAGTTAGCTATGCTGTTTTGGCTGGCCGCCCATTTAATTCATTTAACACTGAGGAAAACGGAACACCCCTGGCATACAGCACGGTAGAAAATAAGAGTAGTGAATCTTGATTCGGGGGCTGAAGAAACAGATGAGGGGTGGAGGTGTGTCATCAGTCTGTCACTGGGAGGGCGTTCAGGTGGATCCAGGCACTTCCTACTTCCTGTCCTGAGTCACTGCTGTGAAACACACACACACACACACACACACACACACACACCCTCCAGTACACTATGTGCTCAGTGTTATTGTGCTCTTGCCTTGTCAAAGGCATGAACCGTAAGTATAATACTGTAGTGCTCTGAACTGAAATGCCTGACTGAGGCATAATTCAGGCTGCTGGGAGGAGAGAGATAATATGTTTCTGAGCACGGCAGTGACATATATGTATGTGGTTTTAAATATTCATGGTTTGGGGCACTGGGTGTGCGGCGGCGTCGTGATTTACATCGGCAATAAGTTATACTCTAGCTTGTGTCCAGTGGTGGACCGTGCCTCTAAGCGTAAGTTACAGTGACTTATGAATATTATGTGCAGGCCTCCCGGAGGAATAGGCCACCTACGTCGTTTGGCATCACAGTGTGCTGACCTGCAGATCACAGCCACTCTGGTATGTCATCATCTTCAACATTCTCACAAATGTGAAACGATCTAAATGTATAGTTTGACATTTCTGGTGGCTGTAGTCAGTTTATTCTGTTTGTCTGTGAGTGATGGATTTATCATATTTCATGTCAGACACTGCAGTTTTATGATACTGGATGAAGGATTATGTTCAGGCATCGTACACTCTTCTCATTCAGGACCAACTAACTGATTAGAGAACAAGTTAGATTTGACGTCTTGATGGAAGGTATTTTCACGCTTTGGCTATGTTAGATGAGGTTTGACTCACCAGGAGTTGGGTTGGTGTGATATTAAGATATTATCAGGTGTGTTGGGTACCTGCCTGCCAGCCCGTGACGCCCTCAGTCTCCAACCCTGAGCACAGGTCACACGCCGCACATAAAAAGGGCTCAGATGGCTGAGCGGTTAGGGAGTTGGGCTATTAATCAGAAGGTTGTTGGTTCGATTCTCGGCCGTGCAAAATGACGTTGTGTCCTTGGGCAAGGCACTTCACCCTACTTGCCTCGGGGCGGAATGTCCCTGTACTTACTGTAAGTCGCTCTGGATAAGAGCGTCTGCTAAATGACTAAATGTAGAAAAAGGAAGGAAGGAAGAAAAAGAAAAGGGCAGCCGGGCCCCATCGGTGCGTTCCTTCATCACCCATCACTGTCCACCTCACCTTTCGCTCCGTCACTTCAGACAGACAGGGTGTCGCTGGGAAAAACACACGGCATCGGAAGGATGATGGCTTCCCAGTCTTTCCCATCACACCTTGGTCCCATCCCTCTCTCTCTGCCCTGACAAGGTGGAGACGAGTTATCACACCTGTCAGCTTTATGACTCCCTGTCTGCCTGGGCCGTGGTAATAAAGGCGCGCGTGCGGCTTCGCCAAAATGGGGTGAGTCACAGTCCGTGATGGGAAATTGGTCAGCGGAGTGCCGTTGCCAAGGGAGAAAAGGAGTGCTCTGCTTCTTTCGGAAGCATTGTTGGTTTGATTAACAACTGGAGGAGAAAACATCCATTTCCTTCCTAGTGTGTTTTTCCATCGGGAAACTTAAAGCCGTAAAAGTGGCAAATGAAAACAGAATTTATTCTCGTGCTGGGAGTGAATGGATTCTTTTATATTTGTCTGTGAATCGACACGTCGCTATTAGGTTACAGGTGTTACTTACAGCTCTTCTAAAAGCTGGATGATGAAACTAAACAAAACTGCTCCTTGACAGTTTGAAGCAAAAAAAAAACACATTTCAGAATAAAGCGTCCTTTATCATTTTCCATTTCATCCCACGGAAGGTTTCCAAACTTAGGTCTGGTGCTAAAAACACTGGCATATGCTCAGAATCGGAGCGTTTTTTTCCGGGGTCAGAGGTCGTGCAGAACCGTGTCAGCAGGAGTCCAGGTTTGAGGGCTCCACCTCGTCAGGGTTTCCCAGAGGGCGTTTCCAAGAGAAGCCTCGGACAGGACCTGTGGACCCTCCGCTCTGGAGCGTGCTGCCAGCGCCCCCATGGGTGGTATAGTAATTACACTCCCTGCATCTGCTAGTGAGAATACAAGCTGCCCTTGGGCAGTAGCCGACAGCATCGAGATTCCTGGCATATGGGTCCACCTTTCTCTGCACTTTGGTTCCATGCGCTGGGAAATGCAAATAGGCCTTATCATTTGGGGGTCCTTTTTAAAAAAAATGACTTTCAATCTGGAAACAAGTTTGACAAGGGACCCTGGTTAGGGCCTGCAATTCTCAACAGACAAAGGTCATAGGTGTCCATAGCCATACCCAGAAACTTGGAAATGTAATTAGTCTGCATATCAAACATGACCTGGTACAAAAATGTCCATGTACCAGGGGATAACAAAATTGTTGTGCTTTGTGCAAATAAAACCTTATGTCAAGTAAAAATATACAGCAATGCTTATTCCACATTCCTTTAAAATGTTCAATGGCTATTTTGTGAAAAGCTCACCTCTGCCAGAAGTTCACAATGTAGGTACTTTGTCAAAAGGATTGCCCTAATTACTTAAGTAGCGGGGGTGTTGTGCACCTGCAAATTATACCATTTGTAACCAGTGACAGGTCATGTTTGATAAATGTTTGGGGCCAGTGAATGAGATAGTGTTATCAGCTTGTGATGAATTCTTTGGGGTCACAATATAATTACTATCTGTCAATGACAGTCCAGCAGTACTGTAAGGCAAACATGAACAAGGATTCGGAGACGGTTTTAGTCGTGTTTGTCCTGTGTGGTTCTGGGCTTATCTCTTAAACCTGTAAACTGATCCTGGAAGAGTTATGGTTCGTCTGTGGTTTAGAGCCTGAACCCAAACACATCTGCGTCTACGTGTTTAGACGGAATGGCAATTCACATCCCAACGAGATTGCAGAGTAAAAAAAAAAAAAAACGAAAATAAAGAAAAGTGAAAACGTACAACGCAAAGGCTGCTACGTTGAATATGTATTCCGTAAATTTCGATTTTGTTTTTTTTTACATTCACAATTCCTCTCACATAAAAAGCCATTGTAGAAACAGAGTATTCATAAAACATCCATACTGCGGGTTTGGATGACACAGTGTAATATATCTTCCTGCAGGGGTAGAGCCTGGGCCACAGCAGCTAGCTGAAAGGACCTGGGATATTGATCTTTCCCCATGCAGTCCTTACGCTACATTTCTATTAAGGCGTTTGATGTTATTGCAAAGTGGTAAACGTTGCTCATAGCCTGCGGGTCTAAGTAGTTTAAGGCTGGTGGAAATAGATTGGAGAGTCAGTGTGTGAGGAACACCATCCACTCTAACCCAGCCTAGGTAACCGGTTTGGTTTATTCCAATTGATTCTAAATCAAAATACATTTAAACCTTGTAGGAGTCAGTTGGATATAGTCTATACAGGCAATGAGAACAATGTTGATACTTGAAGTAGTTCCTCATTGTTGGAGCTGGAGGAGATATATGGGGTTTGGCTGGAGGAAACAGAGATTGGATCTCAGACAGGCTCGCATCGTGTCACACTTCCTGTTGAGGATCACCAGTCCCTGCGACTCCACTCTCAATGGAAGCACGGTTCTCTGAGGGGAATGTGGAGAGAAGGTTTATATTGGGGTCAATGGAAATGGTACATGTTGTTGGAGGAAGTCCACAAACGCTCTTCCTGACACAATAGAGAGAGACCCCTGGGTTCTGGCCAATGAGAGCTGGCTTCTCTCCATGCCTCCTCTCCACTCCTTGAAGGAGCGCTACATATGGTCCCTGGAGCGGTGTACAGTCCCACAGATCGCCCCAGTGCTGCGCTGAGAGGGGGTACACAAGCTCTCTCTCCCATCTGTCAACCAAACCTTCCCTTTCTCACTGGGATCGGGAGCAAAGGGAAGAATTTGGAAGACAAAAATAAGTAAACGTACTCCGAGAAACAAATATAGTCTCATGGTGATGATCTCTATCAGTTAAGCACCGAAAACAGAAAGATAATCCTACTTCTAATATCTAGAAGTATTTCCGTCTCTGTAGAAGCCCATGTATACAGAGCCGCCCTCTCAGGTAACCTTTACACTTGACTGGTGTCTCTGGTCGTCTTCAAACATTACCACAGTGGCGGTGGTTAATTGATGTGGAACCTGGAGGTCGAGAGGGGCCTTGGCAGATGCCAGTGGCCATCTGGAGGAGGGGGTCGAGGTGTTGGTGCTTGGGATACGAGACCGTTTAGTCGGACACAAGGAAAACACCCTGATTGTGTCCCTTGCTTGGCTCATCTGCTCGAAGTGAAACGTCAGAATCCGTATAAACCCTCCCGGATGCTTCCTGCTCTGTGCTGGTCTTTTGCAAGTTCGGTTCAATCACGGAGTCGACGCACTGTGTTTAGTCATCAAGCGGAGGGAAGGAGTGAACTGTGCTGCAAGAGGAAGGGCCTGAAGTGAGGCATCGGAATCAGATTTGTGATCATTACATTACATTTAGTCATTCAGCAGACGCTCTTATCCAGAGCGACTTACAGTAAGTACAGGGACATTCCCCCCGAGGCAAGTAGGGTGAAGTGCCTTGCCCAAGGACACAACGTCATGTTGCATGGCCGGGAATCGAACCAGCGACCTTCTGGTTACTAGCCCGATTCTCTAACCGCTCAGCCACCTGACTCCCACCTGAGGGCACAGCTTCTTGAGCACATCTCTGGTCTGGAGGCACACGGGTAGTTTGAGGACCGCAAACGTCACAGCTTCCCACAAAGTTAGAGTGTCTCCAGGGTCGAGGTTAGGTTTCCTTCCTGCTGGAAGGCGGGACAGCAGGTGAATGGAGGTTGGCAGTTAGCTGATGGTTACACATAACTCACAATTCTTGTTTTTATAGCTTGTGGAAACCATGGAAACTGTTCAAAGGGAATGTGTTGGTACTAAACACAAACCGGGAGGGTTGTCATAGCTTGCGTATCCTTGTACATTTGTACATTTGTACATTTGTACATTTAGTCATTTAGCAGACGCTCTTATCCAGAGCGACTTACAGTAAGTACAGGGACATTCCCCCCGAGGCAAGTAGGGTGAAGTGCCTTGCCCAAGGACACAACGTCATTTTGCGCAGCCGGGAATCGAACCGGTAACCTTCAGATTACTAGCCCGACTCCCTCACCGCTCAGCCACCCTTGTACAGAAACAAGAGAAATACAGTTGTCTGCATCCTTTCAAAATATTTCTTAAAACTGTTCTTTTGTGGGTGAATCAACCCTGCACTGCCAACTCATTTAAAATCAATCACATTTTGTCCTCGGGTGGGTAATAGGAAAAAATCTAAAGCAAAGGTCAGATTATCCATGTTGACAAAGTGGAAATGTATGAGGTTTCATGAATGTGTAAGAGCTGCCTACACGCTTCTTCCATGGTGAATATTCAGCGCAATGCTACATTTACATTTACATTTAGTCATTTAGCAGACGCTCTTATCCAGAGCGACTTACAGTAAGTACAGGGACATTCCCCCCGAGGCAAGTAGGGTGAAGTGCCTTGCCCAAGGACACAACGTCATTGGCCTGGCGGGGAATCGAACCGGCAACCTTCCGATTACTAGCCCGATTGCCTAACCGCTCACCCACCTGACCCACAACAGGTTGTATACAGAGGCTACAATGACACACGAGGGCAGAGAGATGCTGGCAGGAAACACAGGAAAACATGTCGGGTAGCTCATTTTCCTTAAACCATTCAATTACATGTAGGCAAGCTGTTCAGAAGCTTCTTATTTGCAATTTGTCAATCATCAGCAATTAAGCCTGGAACATACATTTGGAGAATATAAAGAAAGTATTTTTAATTTGATTATTGTTTACTATTCAAACGTTTCTCATGTAAAACATGATTTTTCATTACCAGTGTCCAAGCAATGAGGAATGTATGACTGTAAATAAATTACGAAATCCAAACACTAGTTGACCACCACTGTTACATCCTATCAATTGCGATAGCATCGCAATTTGTATCTTATTAAGTCAACCTATTTTCCACTTCCTCATGTGTAAATGATAGTCAGATTAAAATGTGTCAAAATTACGTCATAATACTTTTAGACGATAATTTAATGTTGACTAAGTATGGACTAATAAAAAAAGAAAACTAAAAGAAAACTGTCTAATATTCAATAGTGACGGATGAGCAATATTTAATCCTTACGTTAAATATGAAGCCCCTTAGAGCTACCTCTCTCTCTCTTTCTCTCTCTCTAATCCCTCCAATGTATCAACTCTACACCAGTTTAGAATTTTTAATTAAAGGCGCAGTACTTCACAGACATTGCGGATAAATCACGGTGTAGCTTCTTTACATTTTGATGACCCCATACCCATGTTGATTTAGCACCGAGGGGGAGGGGGATTCTAAAAGCATATCTGCAGGGTGACTATGAGAGACTTCGCCTTCAGTACGCTGTCAACTCTAACATGGATTCTAATCATATCAAACCTTAGCCTATATGTGTAGCTAACCCTCTTCACAAGACCATATTTGGGTCCTACAGGGGTCGATGTGTGAAGCTCAGGAGCTGAATAACACCAATTCAACCAAGCTTGAGAATATGGTCATTCCCCCCGATTTCGCAAGCGGGGCATTTGATGTTTACACATAACACAGACACCAGCATGACGGGTGTCATGACAACACAGTATCCCTGAATCAGTGTCAGATTGTCCCATTCGACCAACTGCAAAGCAAAAAGCTCGTGTACACCTTCAAGATAGCGCATTTGCATGTCTTTGATTGTCACTCTCCAGTGTGTCGCTGAGGCCTCATAATGATTGCACTCGCACGGCAGAGAAGGTCCGCGGTAATAACAGTTTGGATAACTTTCCGCTAATTACGTAACCGCCATTGATGTAGAGCAGGATGTGAGGAAGAAAACCCACCCGGGGAAGGGAGTAGGCTCCCATTACAGGCTGACAGCTAGCTATTAGCCTGTTCTGGCTGGTAAGAATAGCAGACTTGTCCGCTCGTTGTCTTTGGATATTCTAGTGTTTCCTCTCAGAGCACCTTGGTAGAACACAACTTAAATTGTTGGCGTGTTAGCGGGAGTGATTAGCAACTGGAGGAACGTCTGTGAAAAGACACATTTCTTTTTCAGGATGTTCAGTGAATTTATTTAGAGCTAGTCTTCTAACAACTATAGTGCTGATAATGAACGTCACTGAGTAGTAGCCTATAAGCAATCTATCTATCAAAGGAATGTGTTACTGCCAATAAACTCAACAAGATGTCGATCTGTTGTGTTCTAAAGATTTAAAAAAACATTCTTGATGTTATTTAATTGGCTTATAAATTCCGAGTATCATTTCAGAAACACATTTATAGAGATGACTTCCAATTAGTTGCTCTTCAGGCAAGACATCTTTCACTCTGTCATTTTAAATTTTATGGGCGAAGAGTCAGACGAAAATCTCCTTGAACTGTCAGGCTATCAGGGCTGCCAAGTACATCCTTCCTTTAATGTGTGCCACGTTGAAATTTTCCACCCTGAGGATTCTAGAATCTGTCAAAGAGAAAGCCGAAGAATTAGACATGACCTTTCCTCTTGAAAACAATAAAAGGCTGTCTATTGAAGTGGTCTGAAATTAAAGAATTACATGATCATGGTAGAATAATTAAATCCCTTTTCACTAAAGTGCTTGACACAGAATAAACCTTATTGGATCCAACAATGGTGGATTTAAGATGTGCCCATAGCTACCCACATATGCCAGTTTTCTTCTGCAGATAAATAGCAGATTAGAATCCTATAACTCTTCCTGTAGAACGTAATGTTCACAAATTTGGCTGAGAGAGAGAGAGATGGATGGATAAAGAGGGAGAGAGAGATGGAGAGGGGGAGAGAGAGAGGGAAAGAGAGAGGGGGAGGGAGACATAGAGAGGGAACATAAGCGGAGAGAACAGCAGGTGACACCAGGGGTCTGATGCCTCAACACAGGTGTGAAGACTGGACACCTGGACGGGACTCTGCTCACAGCATGACGGAGCCGGCAGTCTCAGAGCAGGACTCCGGCTCTGTACCTGAGGTTCCAGGCTGTACGTGTACGTGTACCCTGACTGGGCTTTTGTCTCTGAAACCTGTATGTCACAGGACAGTGTTTACCTGCTGAAGCCAAGGGGTACAGTCTGCTGAAGTCTGTGGCATGATTCGTTTTTGTTTGTTTCTACAGAACCCATTTGGTAACCTTTACAAGTACTGTATGGTTATTTTGGTACACCATATGTCCCCTATACCAGAATAGTATCGGTATCAGTGTATTTTTAAAAAGGACATCAGATATATTGGCAGAAAAACAAATTCTCAGGGGACAGAAAAGAACCAGAGACACGACTGACGACACGAAAATATAAAACTAGTCACGGAAAACATTTATAGCTTTTACTTTAGAAAAACTTCATCCACGCAGAACAGACATCATTGAAAAAGACGTTCAGTTCGAGGAGAATTTAAATCTTACAAAGGGCCCGTTGATTAGGTCTGTGATGTATTTTTGATACTTGAGATGGTGTTGAATCTTCCTTTGCTTATCAGGACACTCACAGTCAGCCGCTTATCAGCAGTATTGAACTACATGTCCCATGATCCCCAGGGGCAAATAAGCCTCAAGTCAGCTCAACTTCCTTTCATCTCAATTGATTGGAACATTATGACATGTCATAAGCTATCATTCAGCTATCACATGTGAATGTGATAGCAGATACACCTATCAGCTATCATCAGAATTGTAATCCTCTTCTAGGTACAAAAGAGAAACCTGGTCGCAAAATAAAACGTTAATTAACTCAGTTACTAACTCAGTTATTAATATTACTCTTCTGTTTCGTCAGGTATGTAGGCCGATAATCACAATAATTCCCCAGTGTGTTAGTGAGGCTGACGGTGCAGACTTCTCCTCTAAGCAGTTACCGTCTTGCAGACAGTGGCTATAACCAACAGCCTCCGGTGGTTCAGTGCCGAATAACTTATTCACAAATTACTGGCGGTAATTAAAAACACGGCACTTTCGAAATGAAACACCTTCTGACAACACACGGCGTTACTGCGCAACGTTCATTACGTTTCATCAGCTCCGACACAGGTGATGCCTTTGGGCTTGGGACAGTCTATGCATACTGAGGTGAGCGCAGGGAAGTATAGGCCTATAAAACAAGTTTTTTTTTTAAATGTTTGTATTCTATTTTTAATTGTCTTACTCTGCATTTGCTCCCAGCCTGTTGTGATGAGCAGGTTGATGTTGCAGGGTAAATAAGAAAGCCTTTGATCTTCTGGCCAAAGCAGTCTAATCAGCCACCAGCAGAGCAGTGGTAATGCTTCATCGCAAAGCTGTTTACTGAGCTGTAAGTGCTCTGCCTGTTAGCTTGGTCAAGCACAAAACAATTACCAGAGATAGTTTAATGTTGGCTGTGGTTTGTGTTGTTCAGTCCTGTGAAGAACTTCTCCTGCAACTTGAAGATACAATAAGTAGTAAACTAGTAAATAGTGGCAAAATTCCATGTACATTATCTGTAAAAGAAAACACAGTAAAGAAGAATACTGATATTTCCAGTCGGTCATTTGTTCTTGCTGAGCTAGGAGAAGGTCATGGAGGAAGTATGGAAGTGTGCATCGTCTGAGAGGGGGAACAGAGAATGGGTCCTTTGGGCTTGAGATGACAATGTCGGTTTCAGACGCACTACACTCCTGTCACCTATTATCAAGGAAGACATCTACTGACTTAACCCATTCTTTGAAGACACCGTTAGAACCATGCCGCAATGGAACACTCCATCTTGTGTGTGTTTTTATCCATATGTGAGCATTACTCCAGGTCATGTGGCAGATAAATTATAGATCACAGTTTCTCTCCTCCACGGTGAGTTCAAAGCAACGGCTGTTCTTCCTGCTTGATTACAGGGGCCATCCAGAGGCTCCCTTCTGATGCTAACGCAGAAACAGGACCAGTGAAGAGTTGCAGGGGGCGGGTAGCAGGTATGGAGAAGGGGTGGGTGGGCTGGGGGTGATATCAGAGTACACGGGTGGAAGAGGGTGGAGGTAGTGGGAGGTTGGGGCAGGCAGTGGGAGAAACAGTAGGTGGGGCTGGGGATGAAGGTGGGGGGATGGGAGGGGAGATGGCGGGGGCAGCTGGAGGTGGGTATTTGGAGTGAGGATGGTGGAGGGGAGGGGGCAGCTGGAGGTGGAGGGGAGGGGGGCAGAGGACAGAGGGAGACAGCCAACGACGAGAATGTTGTGTGGGAGGACGAGCTATACGGGATGTGAGAGACGGAGAGGAGGTGTGATAAGAGACGTCGACGTGTCGTCTTCTTTGACGTCTGTGGGGTTTCGAGACTCGGGTCCCGTCTTCTAAAAGAGGTGGCAGTCATGGGTGGCAACTAACCTGTCAATGTGTGCCAGGGTAATGCCACAGACACATGACACAACATCACAGACCGACAGACGAGTGGAAGAAACGGAAAGAAAAAAGAAGATTGGGGGGAAAAAAACCCAAAAAAACTAGCACAGCAAGAAACTTATCTCACCAGTCAGTTGATATAGGAAAAAGCATGTGTTTCTAATGCATTGGCTATCTGAAATCTGCCCGCGGGATGGGGTTTTAAAATGCATGCCTCGGGGCTGACAGTTGCTTTGTTGCTGCTGGTGTGATCAGTGTTGGCGCCTGACTCTATCTTCTCTGCCAAGGCCTCATTCTGTACTGGGAACGACACACAGAGCAGGTCAGAGACCCCAGCTTCAGAGACAGCTAGGAAATGTACCGTCTCCAAACCAAATGACAAGACTCCAAGACGAGCCCAGAACATGTTCGCACAGATCCCTCACCCCGTTTGTAGTATTATTTACATGTTGTTGTTATATATCATCTAACACTGTGCTCATACTGTGAGATGGTCTGAGTTTACGGCCATGGCTTCTCAGATCACTCAGACCTCAGGATATGCAGAATGTGAGTTTACTTCAGATCCCTGGAGGAAAAGAGATCTCCTGCAATGGTCTCTTCTTAAGCCCTGGCTTAAAAGGACATTGGAGAACACAGAAGAGGAAACCAACATCAATGCTTAAGTCATCCGGTTGAGAATAAACTATTATGGACCCTTATTCTTTTAGTGGCAGTTAAGATTTAAAATTCCATCAAAAATGTAGCCTTTCATCACAGGACAACTTGGATATTTATACCATTCAATTTTTCATGCTAGGGATGTCGTTTCGCCGAGCTTCGAATAATGACTGAATGATCAAAAATAATTTATTCATGACAGTGTGTACACATGAATTGTCAATGACATATTTAATAGCAGTCATGTTGTTATTTGTGTAAATTGACCTGAAAGATTGTGTAATTAAATAAAATGGATGTTATTTTGATGTTTACTGGCTGGGAGAAATGGAAAAAAATGTATATATTAAGTCTCTTGTATTGGAGTAAAAGTTAACTGAACTGTAAATGTGTGGGAACGAGGAAACAATGCCTGATTTCCGTTGGAAATGTTGTAAATCTTACAAGCCTGTGATGCAATCAGAACGCCCCTCAACCCACAATCCATTGCATAAGTATGTATCATTCACAGGGATAGATGTGGGAGGTTCAGTGTGTGATATGGTCGATAGTGACACAAATAACTACTTGTTCGAGCCATGACTACATTGCGGGCGGGTTTGCCTGGAAGGCAAACTAAAAAGTTATGTTTGAGGATGATGTCTGTCCCAAAGTCACAAGCTTCCACTGGAAATGTTTTTGGTGTAAAGTAACTCAGTCAAGTATCCGATCTGTTTGGCCAAACTGCAGTGATTCAGATGTAAAAGTTTGTCTAAATTACCTCACAATTTACAGTGAACTTACAATTTTTCTTATTCCACTTCTTAGCTCACGAGGTGAGATCTCAAGCCGTTGATCTACACTTTGCGCTTTTGTTTCACTGTGTCCCGAACAACCAGATAAAGAGAATGAGGAAAGTGTACCTTGGTATAGTGCCTGTCTGGCACAGGCTATGCCCACAACTAGGCTACAGATGGTAGGGGACTGAGGCTTCCTGGGTGTATCCCCAGGTCCTGGGGGTACACCCAGGGAGGGTACCCCCAGGACCTGCCCTCTTCCCCTCCCGATGGGCATTTGGCCTGGGACAAGGCCACGGGGATCCCATGAGACTGCTTTAGTTTGGGTTACATTGGAGCATCTGTCAGTGAACACCAGCCTCTCTGAAAGAAAGAAAGAATGAGAGAGGGATGGATAGAGCGAAGAACCAACAACCTCTCTCTCTCTCTCTCTCTCTCTCTCTCTCTCTCTCTCTCTCTCTCTCTCTCTCTCTCTCTCTGAGCTGAAGGAGATATGCAGTAATTGTGTAAGTACATGTTGTGTTTAACCCACAATGGGCTGTTCCTCTTTGGTTTGCTGCAGCGTTGAAATTCAGCCCCATAAACTTGCACAAAATGTGTTGAATAAATGTTGGTATGGAAAAAAAAAAAAAATCTTCAATTCCAAATCTAGAAAAGGACTGTATATTTATGTGAGTGAAGGTGACTTAACAGACTTCTGAGTGGGTGGAAGTGTTCAATCACACCTTTGAAGACAGTTTCAAAGTATTTCTCTCCTTGCCTTTTTTCAATCCTTTCAGTGATGAAAGATTTGGAAATACATGATTGCCACATCTAATCTTTGAGTCTGTACAACAAACCAAGTAGGAGAGATTTTTTTGGGACCATTTCTTTTCATCTGCTAAAAACAGCTCCTTGATATCGCACCACTGTGTCATCGGTGAGCGTTAGGACAGCACAATTGGCCACTTTTGTGAAGCTTTCCCTGTAATGAAGCAAATAGCAGTAACAGTGTTCAAGTTTAGCAAGCACATGCAGTTTTAAATGGTTGATTCATGCTGTTAAGCCAAATCATTCTGCTTGTGTGGTTAGGTTATGTTAAGCTCAGTTGTTCAAATGTGTGGAAACTTACAGTTAGGTTTACTCATTCAAAATACACAGTTAGTTTATTTACCTCTATACTCGTATACAGTTGTATACTAGAGGTTCCATACTAGTGTAGAGTTGTATACTGTTATAGAACCTCAGAAATATTGGTCGCTTGTAGTATTTAGAACTGACCTGGGAAGCAGAATGACAAAAGCACAGATGAGCCAAGGAAGTGATTTACTACATCTAGAAAGTAGAAATTCTGAGAGGGATCCGCTTGCTTTATGCAGTGTATTTTTAGTTTTTCTTGTCCAACAAAAATATTTCCTTGGCCCTATGCCATTTTCCGAGACAAGCAAAGTACGATATAAACCTACGTTTGTGAAGACACTTTTCAACAGCCCCGTATTCTCTCTCAAAGCCCATATGTCTGTCGTTCCATTCTTCAAGCAGTTACCATTCCCCAGTCTCCAACAACCCCTCGTTGTATTCATCAAGGCCAGTGGAAGGCATGGTAAACACTGTTTAAGATGGTTCAATATCGCTCGGCCTGTCCCATTGATGGTAGTGTTGTACCTTCCTTAACGACCATTTATTGCTGTGAAGAGAAAGTGCCATGCTGGCCTGATGCCAGAACCAAATGTTACTGTCTGTTCGAGTGTGTGTGTGTGTGTACACAAACTATTTCCTATTAGGGGCCGTTTAGGAAATGATTCAGACTGTCCTTATACAAACATATGAAACACATACACATTCACGTGTGAAATGTTCGCACACACATTCATACTACCGAAAATTAATATCCACATATGTGAAATGCTCGCATCAACACATATGAAACACATTCACATGTGAAATGTTCACACGCATTCATTCATTCTCCTCCTCTCTCCTATCCTCTCCTTTCACCTTGAGGTGTGAAAAGGTTTCGAAAGGTTGTAAAAATACTTTTTTTAATTTTTTTACTCGTCAAGGTGAAAGGAGAGGATAGCAATGAGAGGTGAGTAATGTTTACGTTGCTGTACAGATTGCTACTGTACTATTCCAACACACTTTCTGACTTCAGTTTGATACAAGTCGTAGCAGAACGTCAGTGCTCCATGAAGACCCTGGGGTTTCTGTTCAGTACTTTCAAAGAAGCAACATCCTTTGAATATGATTCAGTATTAATAGTATACTATGTAGTGAAATAAACAGAAGCTAACTCATTCAAGCATGTAAATTATTTATTATTCTATTACACTGAATTCTCTTCACTCCTTTCATCTTCGGTTCTTTTCGTTGTTTGACCATTTCAATCGCAGCTAGCTTCTGAGCTTTTTGAGGGGAAAAGGTTTGAATTGAATTATCGTTTTTTCAGAGCAGGAGAGCAAATGAGCTAAATGTGATTTATATCACAAGTGCACATCAAAGGCCATGTGACAGACAGCTGCTCGGTGTGGCTAATGCCCTCTCATTCAAACTAAGAGAATAGAATATGCCGGGATTACTGATTTGGGTTCTGAGGGACAGCAATGCCGTTGAAAAGACCTTTCCCTTGGTTTTGTCAACTTGGATTGGTCACTTTTATAGGATGTTGTAGATCCTCTTAAAGCTACACTTATTAGGTGGACATTATGATACAAAGTCAGACTACTTCCTGCTTGCAGAGACCACGTCCGGGTTACAAAAAGTTATATTTCTTGTGTTTACATTTAGTCATTTAGCAGACGCTCTTATCCAGAGCAATTTACAGTAAATACAGGGACATTCTCCCCGAGGCAAGTAGGGTGAAGTGCCTTGCCCAAGGACACAACGTCATTTTTTTTGGCACGGCCGGGAATTGGCAACCTTCTGATTACTAGCCCGCTTCCTTAACCGCTCAGCCAGACTCCACCTGATGTGTTGAGAGACTTCTTACTGTAGAGACATAAAAAACAGGTTTTACATATTCCAAGACTGTTTGGTGTTCTGAAATGGTTCCTAGGAGTTTTAAAATCAGCTTTTGAAGGAAGTTATTTATATTGGTTTAATTCTGCCGACTCTACTTTTGAGCAAATACTCACCAAACCTTGCAGATCAGGCAAAGTTAATATCATCAGGAAAGACCGCAATGCAGTTAGGGCAAGAACACACCACACTGCTTTATTGTGTGATTTCCACGGACGAGAGTTTGATGATGGAGCTGGAGATGTCTCAACAATATATTGCACACATCAATATCACATCTCAACACTCATTGTGGAGGATATTCATCTCCTGTTTATCTTTGCTGAATCAAATGTGTTTACAGTTCCTAAGGTTATCCACATTACAGGCATATTGTCTGATGTATCTTTTGGCTAAGGTCCCCAGACTGAATTCCATAAATCATGGTCATGAGGCCAGTGCTACTAGCTTGGCTGTGGACTGGTTCTTTGAACGGCTGACAGAGCACAGGTAAAGTTGCTTGCTCACTCAAAGCCTGCATCCGTCTTATCACCTTTGATCCTGACATTAGCAAGTAACTCCATGCTGCTGTCAAAAAAACAAGTATTTGAGATATAAGAAACTTAAGATATGTTGAGTGACATTGCATGTTGGAAATATGTAAGAAAGGAAATGATGTGAAGAAGAAGTCTGTGAAAAAGCCTCTTTAGTTAGACACAGACGAGACTTGATGTGCATTATGAGCAATATCCATCTGTGAGTAAGGAGAGTTCCCCCTGCTCCACCCTTCTCTTCCTGCCCCACCCTTCTCTTCCTGCCCCACTCTTCTCTTCCTGCCCCACCCTTCTCTTCCTGCCCCACCCTTCTCTTCCTGCCCCACCCTTCTCTTCCTGCCCCACCCTTCTCTTCCTGCCCCACTCTTCTCTTCCTGCCCCACTCTTCTCTTCCTGCCCCACCCTTCTCTTCCTGTGTTTGAGACACTTCAGGTCAGCAGCGGAATGTGTGTTTCCTACCATCAGCCATGGTGAGCATGAATTACTTCTTTTTAATCAAAGTCAAATTCCAGTTTTATTCCTGGATGTGCAGTGTTCGGTTTCAGTCAGTAACCGGTGTTATTTTCAAAAGTAAAAACTTTCTGATACACTCTGGCATGAGTTTGATCCATGCATACATACAACCTTCTGAAGAGATGGACATTATGTTTACATTTCTAGTGGATTAAGTCCCTGTCTCTGGACGGTGAAAAGTTCAACACTTCAATTAGTGGGGGTCAGGTGGCTGAGCGGTGAGGGAGTCAGGCTAGTAACCAGAAGGTCGCTGGTTCGATTCCCGGCCGTGTCAAAATGACGTTGTGTCCTTGGCCTTGCCTCGGGGGGGGGGGGAATGTCCCTGTACTTACTGTAAGTCGCTCTGGATAAGAGCGTCTGCTAAATGACTAAATGTAAATGTAGTGAAATAAGACGCATCAAAATTCCATCCGAGTTTAGAGTGCCCCAGTACCCTTGAAAACGGAAAGATGAAAGATATCCTTGTTTCTCCTCATTACTTCTTCTCTCTTCCATTAACTTATGCATTACCTTGAATTACAAGCATTCAGTGTTCGTATGGCGTATAATTTGACACCGAATATGCAGATTTGTACCGAGAACATCTGATTTTTAAAAAACGGATGTAAATATCCCATCTGTGAGGGGTCAGATGGTGGTGGATTTTGGTAAGTAGTGTTTGTAGGAGGAGAGCTGTTAGGTGGGGGGGGGGGGTGATGAGGTGAAGGGATGTTGTAATGTTAATCAGAGAGTCGTTGTACCTCGGAGGTAGGAGAGGAGGGGAGCAGGAGAGAGGGAGGGGCCAGGCTCCTCTCCAGCCCTGACATACAACAGAGCTGGGCCAAGCCATAAGGATTGTATTCCTGCCCACTAAAGCCAAGTATCCCTCCACACGGTACAGAATGTTTCATGGAATATTTTCATACACGCCTCTTGCTAAAACGTAAGGTTACTCTGGGAATTGTGCACAGATTCACACACCCCTGGATTTGATTATTCGGCGTTGCAGGTCCTTTCATGCTCTGTCAGACTGACTGGGTTGGTAAACTGCCATCTTCAGAATCCTCTCCTGTGAAATTCTATGGGTGTTTTCTGGGCCACCCAAGGACAAGACATGTCCCCAAGCCACACTAGCGCCGTCTTGGCTGTGTACTTCAGGTCATCGTCCTGCTGAAAAGTACATCTTTGTCCCAGTCTGAGGTCATCAGTTGTCTTGGCTCCGTCCTCCCTCCCTCCCTCCCTCCCTCCCTCCCTCCCTCCCTCCCTCCTGATCCCTCTCTCCCTCCCTCCCTCCCTCCCTCCCTCCATCCTGATCCCTCTCTCTGTCCCCTGCCGTTGAAATGCTTTCCCCGCGGCATGATGGTGAAATCTCCATGCTTCACCACAGGGGATGCTATTAGCCTGGTGACCACGGCAACCAGTTCCATTTATGTCTGACCACCAGACAATCTTTTCCTTCAAGTGGCAGTTGGTCAACTACAAGTGGACTTTTGTTACACGGGGGTGGTCTCTGCCGAACCACTTCCATAAATGCCTGATTGATGCAGTACGCGGAAATGATCGGCCACGATTGTCAGAATCTCCCATCACTGTCAGGTTCTCCTAACATTGATTGGCAGGTTTCTACCTGCACACTGAGCTTTTTAAAATGTTGTCATACCTCTAGCTTTTTCCACATGTGGACTGCTGTCCAGTTGTGGAGACATCTCAAGGACGATCACAGGGAACCGGATGGATGCCATTTCATTCTTAATAAGTAAAAAAAGAAATAAAAAAGAAAAACGATAAAAAAAATGTGCCATCATGGATCCTTTTACAACACAACACAACAAAATGTGGAAATATCTATTTCATATGGCACTCAACCCTTTCCTCACATGCACTTAATTACAATATTTGTATCAAGGTTCAACTCTGAAGCTGTTAGCATCCCGAGCTAATTACTGTTATTGTCATTGGGAGCACAAATCAGCCTCGTTAGAAGTGTTAGCGTACCGTATCCTAATTAGTCGTATGCAAGGTCATAGAGTTTCCTCTGGCTAGGTAACGAACCTTCAAAACTAGGCTTTGAACAGCACAAGTACAAAAAGTTGAGCTCATGAACTGACCAGAAGTAATTTCAGGCAGCAACTGTTGACCGCAGTTCAGAGAACGATGACGCTCCTGAACGAGCGTGTGCTGTACATCTCCTGAACCCTCATTACTCACAGTGAGAAACGTCCACCTGAGCCTGGACCTCCAGAGAGCTCGCACCGTGCTGCAACTGCTGCACAGATACTTTGAAACCGTATGAAGCGATAAAGAAGGGCACATTTTTACATCAAACATATTTAAAACATATCTTTACCGTCCATTTTTAGACACTTAAAATTCAAAGATTGTACATTATTAACTAACTTATTTTATGTAAAAAAAAAAAAAGATTTGGTGATGAAAAATGTTCAACTCCATGGCACATCTGTGATTTCCCAAAGAGCTTGTTTTTGCCGGAAGCACCGTGAGAGACTTGGCGGTGTGTCTGGCTCAGGTCAGGTTTGGCTCCAGCACCACGGACAGCTCCACCTGCGATGACGGCTCCACCTGCGATGACGGCTCCACCTGCGATGACGGCTCCACCTGTGACGACAGCACTGTGCTGGGGAAGGGCAGGACCTTGCACAACCTGACAGCTCACCAGCACACGCAGTAAACCCCCATCACCAAGTGGCATGAATGATTAACCCTGCTACTTGGGGATGATACTAGCAGTAGGACTAAATTAACAGTCACAACTAAGCAGAAGTGAGGAGATGGTGAACTCTGTAAACAAAATGACCTTACGTTATCAATATCTGGAGCACTCACGTCAAAAGACACATAAAAAAAGAGAAAAGTGGACCTGCTGATTTTGAACTGCGGCGAGATACTGTGAAAGATTTGAACTTTAAGTGGTTGAATTATGATTTCTGGAGCTTTAAATCTCTCTCCTACCAGCCTGGCTGCGCTCCAAAAGTGAGAGCTCTTATTATCAGCAAAGTGCCACATTCCAGAGAGGGACCCTTAATGTTTATATTTAGTACATGGCTCTTGTGTTTTCGGCAAACAAAGAAGGTGGCTTGGGCAGGAGGGAAAGTATCTTGAGGGACTCTAAGTGGCTGTGGCCCTCACGCCCCCTTGGCAGGGATCGGGGGGAAGTTGCGTTGCAGACAGGCTGCTCAGCTCCTCATGATCACTGGAGATCCCAGAGCATTTATCACTCAGGCTTCCCGACTAACACCACTGCTTTGTCAAACCTTCCTGGCAACAACAGTCCTCCACAGTCTCTAATTGATTTGTTCAACCCCCCTCCTGCACCTCCTCCACCCCCCCCTCCTGCACCTCCACCCCCCCCCTCCTGCACCTCCTCCTCCACCCCCCCTCCTGCACCTCCTCCACCCCCCCTCCTCCACCTCCTCCACCCCCCCTCCTGCACCTCCTCCTCCACCCTCCCTCCTGCACCTCCACCCCCCCCCCTCCTGCACCTCCTCCACCCCCCCCTCCTGCACCTCCTCCACCCCCCCTCCTGCACCTCCTCCATCCCCCCTCCTGCACGTCCTCCACCCCCCCTCCTGCACCTCCTCCACCCCCCCTCCTGCACCTCCTCCACCCCCCTTCCTGCACCTCCTCCACCCCCCTTCCTGCACCTCCTCCACCCCCCTTCCTGCACCTCCTCCACCCCCCCTCCTGCACGTCCTCCACCCCCCCTCCTGCACCTCCTCCACCCCCCTTCCTGCACCTCCTCCACCCCCCTTCCTGCACCTCCTCCACCCCCCCCCTCCTGCACCTCCTCCACCCAGGCCCTGGATGCCGTTGAGGATGTGGTATCATTTCAGAGCCGTTTGATTGAAGAGAAGTAACCTTGGGACAACATGAGCACCTGGCATCTAGAGAAATGAAACAACCATGTTGTTGACACACGTCCAACATGCCGTCTGATTAATTTATGAATATCAGTTTTTTATTTTTATGTAGTGAATGATTGGAACATAGGCTGAAATTGGTTACCACTTTGAAAGTGTAGAATCGATGAATATGTACATTCATAATGTTCTTTTTTCAGTTGCAGAATAACGAACCACACTCAGATTTTCAATAAAACCTACAATTGCTTTGGACAATAATTTTCTAGAACATCATAACATTAGCACAGCCAGCGGTAAAAGACTAACTTCATAAAAAATTATACCAAAATACAAAAAAGAAATCACTGCATATCATGAATTCTAATTTGAAATTTATGCAACAGCTTTTGGCAAATATAAAGGTTCTCCACAGTCACGACAGTTCATGTCAAAGGCAGCGAATGTCAGTGGTGACACTGCAGGCTGTCACACACTCCCTCCTGGGTACCCAAGGCTGTAGCATCAACTCATCACCTGTAAAACCCACTTCTCTGCATATCAGTCGATACATAATTGTCAGCATCTGCTTCGACAGGCTCTGCCAAGGGCCGAGATCCCAGCTCAATGCCAGTGTGCTGTTCACACAGTGTCTTAGTTTATTAACTGCTGCTTGTATGCATGCGCACACACAGCCACATGCACACAGACACACACTACGTACACACCCACAAACACACACACACCCACGGTTCACTTGCACTCTGGACGCAGATACACAGTTCTCAGACACACAAAAGAGCTGCGTTCATACACACACACACACACACACACATGCACGCACACTCACATGCATGCACACACACCCACACACACACTTTCCCGTGCTATAGTGGATTAGGCAGAGGGGTCCTGGTCTCTAACTGTGTGGATAGAAGTACTGCATGCATGTTGGTGCACAATAACAAGTAGCCAATGGATGGTGTCGCCGTAACAACAGCTCAGGGTCCAAGGACAGGTAATAGCCACTCAGAGGTTGCAGCACGATGTCCTGAGTATCCAGCCAGATTCTGATCCTGATTATTTCTTGTGTGTTTAGCTGGCTATCTCATCTCCCCTTCACTGTAGGAGAAAGTGGTGTCTTGTTCTCAAGGCCACTGTGCCTAATCTGGCCTACATCCTTCCTGGTCAAGACCTTTATCACTTGCGGTGATTTGTCCCAGTCGAGGCCAGCTCTGTTGGGTCCCAGGCCAGGCCAGGCCAGCTCTGTGGGGTCCCAGGCCAGCTCTGTGGGGTCCCAGGCCAGGCCAGCTCTGTGGGGTCCCAGGCCAGCTCTGTGGGGTCCCAGGCCAGCTCTGTGGGGTCCCAGGCCAGCTCTGTGGGGTCCCAGGCCAGGCCAGCTCTGTGGGGTCCCAGGCCAGCTCTGTGGGGTCCCAGGCCAGCTCTGTGGGGTCCCAGGCCAGCTCTGTGGGGTCCCAGGCCAGCTCTGTGTTTGTTTTGGGGGTCGTTCTTTTCTTTCTTGTGTTTGTGGAGATATACTGGATCGCTCCCAGGTGTTAAACAGCAAATTGTGCGTTTTTATGGATGTGTGTCATGCATGTGTGTCGTGCGGCAATTCAGCTTCTTCTCATGTTTTAGCACAGGTTGTCCTTTTTGCCACAGCCTCAACAAGGTGATTCAAAGTCATCACACCTTGAATCATTATCATGTACGCAACATCACAAGGATATGGAAATGTGACCTTGAAATATCAGTGATGGGTGAATCGGGTGTGTGTTCATTTGCACGTTACGGTAGCATGTAGGCTTCCACTTTACAAATTACCCCCCAAACTAGGCCACTGGTACCACAGCCCTTCACAAATTATTCATATCCAGTTACTTTAGATTTTTTGAAGAGTCATTCGGAATTAAGGTCGGTCTGAAAATATTTCTTGCAATGCACTGCTGTGTTATGAGAATTTCGTCAATTTGAGTTATTTTGCACCTTCAAACTGGATTCCCAGGGAGAACATGGGATCATATTGTTAAAAGCCTGAGATGAGGGTTCTGCAAGTCATCTGAGAGTTATTCTGCATCACCACCAACACTTTCAACTGACACTTACTGTGACAGCCCAGAACCGTAGCTTGTGTTCACTGCAGTCCAGGTAATGAGTAGGCTTTTAAAAAAAACGTACCTAATGATATCAGATTGCCGGAACGTCGCCTAGGTAACCAACCGGGCTCAGGCAGAAATAGTAGACGTACACTTTTGCTGACTGACGGCAGAGATGCCGGTACACGATGCCAAGCGGCATGCCTAGTTAAAAAGGTGGCACCCACTCTCTCACTCCGAGAGGACTGTTGACTCCTGCTGTTCAACCAGAGCAGTCGTCATGTTTGTCCCGTTTGCTCTCCCCTGCACTCCCTGGCAGCCTGTCCCCTGTGGGTGTGTGAGAAACCGTCGGGGGGGGAGGGGGGGTTGTTACATGTTTCGGGTTTTTAGAGGCCACTTTTTATAATAAGATCCAAATGAAACAATGAACACATCTACTGGAGGAGACGCAGTCCGGAAACTTCCACAGCAGCCGGAGTGTGTGCTGCCTCAAGGCCGTAATCACAATACATACACCCCCCCAATATTCAAATCTGGTCAAAAAGTCCCCCCCAATATATTGATATAAAAATATAAATGTGCTACGCTACGACAGGCAACCACGCACGCTGTCTGAAATTATCATTTTAAAAAAATATTCTTCCCCCCCCCCAATGTTGACTCCATGGTTACGGCCTTGTGCTGCCTGGTGAAACAGTTCAGTTACGACATCCTGTGTGGATGGATGAACGGACGGACGGACGGACAGATGGATCTATCGATCTATGTTGGATTCTAAGGTACAGCAGTAAGATACACATCAGCCATCTTGTGCTAACAGACTTCAGGACTCGTGTTCAGAGAAGGTCAGCCAAGGACCAGCTAACTTGAGGAATGTACTTTTGACCAAAACAAACAGCTCCTTTATTCCCGTTGTACTCAGGAGGTATTCGTACCACCTCTCAGGACGTTCAGCCGCGACCCGCTGGGAGGACACTGGGCGGCCAGCTAGGCCAAAGGGTGGAAGCCACGCGGTGATCCACATCTCCCGGGTCAAGTCGTGCTCTGCAAGAGCCTCTCCAGGGGTGCAGAGGAGGGACGAAGACGTGGCTTGTGTTCTTTCTGCGTCAGGATTCAGGATGAACCTCCGAGCACCCCAACTCCAGCAGGAGAAGTAGAGGAGGGGGTGAGGAGGGGCAGTCTGGGGAAGAAGAGGATAAAACACAACTTTCTTGGTGGCGTAGTGACACACTTTGAGACGGGCTGTACTGTGACGGATCTTGATGTTCTCAGGAAGAAAAAATTCTGAGACTGGAAATCTAGGTCACGGCTGCTGATGCATCCCAAACCGAATGTGAACTTCAAACAAGCACGGTCTTAACACTGACTGCTCTTTGAATAGTTGTGCCTAATTCACTGAACAGGGCAGCCTCTCCCAAAGGGACGTCTTGTTTGACATCAGCGAATCGTTTCCCCTGATTTGGAGGACGGCAGTGTCAGAAGTGAGACAGATGTATCCGAATGATGTCAACTGTCTAGGTTGTCGTCTTGGTTCTCTATGGTCAGATGACCCTAATACAGATGCTGGAATCTGGAGTAATTAAAGCGCTCCAAGGTTGATGAAAAACGAAGGGAGCATCATTGTGGCCAACAGTAAACTCTGACTGTGGAATGATTCAATTAAATACATTCGACAATCTGTGCTGGAAATGCCAATACATAGGAGTTGTTGGTTGTGTGCACACACACGAGGTTATTACAACTGTTCTGCTGGCAAAACAAAATTGCCTTAAGGAAGTTAAGTTCTTAATTACAGTTCTGGCATTTGTCACAAAAGCTATGTGTGTAGGCCCACTGCAGAGAAAGAACCAATTTAGTCCACACAAGGTACAGAAAATGTGAAAACCTCAATTTCTGAGTGATGGCTATGGTATTATAGACTATAAGGGGATGATAATTACCTAACTTTTATTACTTTTATGAACCCCCCATGAAATCCTTCATGACTTTAGGTGACAATCTTTGTGAGTTGACCTTTACCACATACAGTAAATTGATTGTGCTGTGGGTCCCATTTTAGCTCGCTTTGTACAGGGCCACCCTTTCAGTTTTTTTGAATCAGAACCCTTTCTAAGCAAGGACACGGCTTAGTTCATGTGGAATTTGAGAAAAGTGGCTTCATGTGTCGTGTAAAATAAGCGCCCCTCCTCTGAGTATGTCTGGTACAAGTCATGAAATGGCCAGTGGCGTATCTGAGGTGTGGAGGAGAAAATGAAAACCATTGTGGACAACTTGGCAGTTCAGAGTGGAAGAGCACGACAACAGCTCAGTAGGATTTGACATCATGTAATCTGTGCTGATCAGTGGGCAACTGCAAAGGACTTTGTGTCATTGGTTGTTAATAGGAAACTACAAGCGTAAATAAATGTTAACTGATATAATTTGATTTTACCTGATTTTTTCTCGGGTGCTAAAATTTTTTTCTGGGAAATGCTTTCCTGAGTGTGTGAAGCAGAGAAGCGCATTTCGCTCCTCAACCAGACAAACCACGAAGAAGTGTGAACTCTGGATACAAGTTCATGTACGCAATCAGATGAAAAGACCAGGCAAGCCTTTCAACAACCATAGAGGGGGGGAAAAAATATGTACATTTCAATTTTTCAGAGATGACGTCCCTCTCCTTTCTTCTGTTCTTTAGAACATAACATTCGATCCAAAATCTCGCACTTTACATGCCTCCTACATGCATAAAGAGCTGATGCAAGGTACCTGAGGCGTGTTTCACACTCACTCCTGGTGGTTAATGAGGACAAGAGGCATGAAGTGCATCTTGGGAATTGCGGTCCATCTCCTGACAGGCCCGCTGAACACCTTTATTGAACCTCTTGATCTATAATTCAGGCTGTACAAGTACGGCTCGACTGAGGCTCATTATCGTCCTTCACAACGCGCTCTCGACCCTCCTGTTTTCTCAGGGTCCCAACCCTGCTTTTCTGATTGGCATGGCGATGCCGTGCTTTTCTAATGGACGGAATCCTTCAATGCACCTATCCTGGGGCTAGGAAATGTGGGAAAGCACGCTGTGTCTGTATAGCATACAGAAAATGTGCAGAATGTAGTATGCAGTGTACACAAGCGAAAAATACACGTTTCTATCAACACGGACAAAGAAAGGGAATTCTCACAACCGCATCCTGCTTATGAAATGACAAGGTATCTACACTAGAAAGGATTTGATCAATCAATATGCTGAGTGCTTCGTTAATTAATACTAAAAACCCCCGCTTAAGCTGCTGGTTGCATCTCGTTTCCATGGAAGTGTGAGCTCTCTGGACTCAGGAACGCGGTGATGATGTAAACTCAGCGCAGCTCTGAAGATGTCGCTCTCTGGAGCCACTGTGTCCACAGAACAGGAAGAACCACCCATGGCTGACATGACACTCCTGCTTGGGTAGTGTGTTACAACAAGCCGCGCTGTCTGTTCCCACACGGCACGCCCCAGCAGGGGGTCCCTCTGACTCCTCCAAGTCCCCTCGGTTTCCAGCCCTCTCTCCACTCCTCCTTTCACGTCCCTCCATGCGAGACATGACATGCACATGGGAACCCACAGAGCCTGCAGACAAAAGCTGCCCATTGATTTGTTTCCAGAACAAAGGCAGAAGAAGGCTTTAGGCTTGCTTCTGCAGTCAGACCAGACGCTGACCCATGTTCACAGTCATAATTGATGCCTTGTTATCTCAATTGGGGGAGTCAGATGGCTGAGCGGTTAGGGACTTGGGCTATTAATTAGAAGGTTGCCGGTTCGATTCCCGGTTGTGAAAAATGACGTTGTGTCCTTGGGCAAGGCACTTCACCCTACTTGCCTCGGGGGAATGTCCCTGTACTTACTGTAAGTCGCTCTGGATAAGAGCGTCTGCTAAATGACTAAATGTAAATTGAACTGAATGGCACCATATTAGTTGTAGCTGTGTGTTGAGTTTACTGTACCTTCATGGCAGATGGCAAATGATTAAATTGTTATTTTGTTTGTTGTTTTATAGCATGCTAAAAGTATCAACTCTGTGTCGATAATTTAGTTAAGAAGGAAACAGTTGGTTTGGGAAATTGGTTTGGGAAATGCCATTATAAGCATGACTGCCTCAACTGGTGAACACAAATGTAACACGCCAAAAATCAAGTCCTATCTCAACACAATATAATGCTCTATCAAATGATCATGCCTCTAGCGCCTATTTCTGTAAAAGTGTTGTAGAAAATGAGGGTTAGGTGTGTGTGTGCATGTGTGTGCGTGTGTGCATGTGTGTGTGTGGGTGTGTGTGTGTGTGTGTGTGTGTGCGTGTGTGTGTGCGTGTGTGTGTGTGTGTGTTTCATAATGGCAGGAAGTGCCAAACGCATGAGCACATGAAACAAGATGGTCACTGTCACAAACATCTCGACCTTCAGCTTGAATAACAGACAGACCCATGACCTCCAGATTAAATTAGATTGTAATTAGGGGGTGAAATAAAACCAGATTGTGTGTGTGAGTGAGCTAGAGAGAGAAACAGAGAGACAGAGAGACAGAGAGACAGAGAGACAGAGAGACAGAGAGACAGAGAGACAGAGCATGCACCTGCACAAATGTTCGTGGGCACATGTGTGGGTGTGATTTGTGTGGACAGTTTGTGTGTGTGTGTGTGTGTGCATGTTTTAGTACATCCACTTACAAATCGGTGTCCTCTCAAGTGGATCTGATTTAAAAAATGGCAGTGCTGCTTACAGTATCATTAATCATTCATTGTAGTTTTCTGGGGTTAAACTATAACACTTGGGGGAAAACACATTGTGTTTATTTAGCCTCTTCAATGGCAATCAGGTATTATGAAAAGCACATCTCAAACTTTCATGTAATTGTTTCGTAGAGAGGCTACATAGGAATGACTATATAATTAAATAGTACAGTATTAAATGTTAGCTCTGTAGTTGATGTGTCAGAAGTATGGGGAGAAAGGGGATTTTATAAATGGACAGTTAATGTCCGAATAAAACGGGTAGCCATTCATTTAAAACAATCCTTTATGTGTTTTTGAACCCCCCAAAAAGCACTTTATTGACAACTGTCTGTGTTGTCAATAACATTTCCCTTTATTGACGACACAAACAGCAGAGCGGCGGAAGAACAAGTCAAAGCCGTGTTTGTCGACTTCTCTTCTTATGAACTAGTCTTCCCAGCAGTGGAGGAGGACTGCTGACAGAGAAAGCACACAGTACACATTTGGAGACTTGAGGGGAGCCCTTTGTTCCTCTCAAGGCCCCCTTCATCAATATTCTCCTCACACGGGCCAGAGACTTGGGAGTCCAGGGCCCTGGCAGAGGTGGCCAGTCCAGGGGAAATCAAACTAGGCCCTTTCATTGCCTGAGCAGACACTGGTAGGGACACAAACATTCCTGTTTGAGCTCTTAAAGGGCCCAATTCTTCAGCACCTTGACAATGAGCAGTGTTGCTTTATTTTGGGAAAGTGGTTGAGAGGTGTGGTTAAGGGGTAAATACAGGCTTTTCAAATATCCAATTCGAGATGTTGACAGTTATTCGACAATTGTAAGATGTAGGCTTGCCTACGTCTTTTTCAAAGGTTTTGAGAGAAAAAAGATTTCGGCTATTGCCATTTCCTGTTCTATCATATACCTATATTTATTTCCTTTTTCAAACAACTATAATCTCGCAAATATTACAGACGTTGTCGATCAGGCAACAACGTTGACTTTATGCACAACTGCAGGAAAAACTGAGGTCTGGGTAGACAAAATGTATACCGGGAGCTTTTCAATTATTTCCGTTGGGCGGCAGCACGCCTATTCTTTAAACTTCAGCACGCGAATTGTCCAACGATCCGCTAGTATCTGCGTTGTGGAGAGGGCGGGGGAAGGAAGCAAGTATGTGGATGACCGCTCACTAGGATACACCTTGAGACTACATGAATGTGTACTTCTACTATTTTTATCTGAGATTTTTTTGTTTGCATTTTCTTTAACTACAATAGGTTATTTGTCCCTGACCGGCTTGTTGAGAGACCGAGGACTGCATGGTCTAGGACCGGAAAGACGCATCTCCATCGCTCGGATTTGTGTTCACATAGCGGCACACGGGGGAAAGATCCGTCGGATTGGTCTCACCGAAAGCTTGTGAAATACTGTAGCCTACAGATAGCCGTGCCTGCCGCGGTGCTCAAGTGTTTGGGAATGTCTGGTTTGACAACCAGGGAAGGTTTGGAAAAATATTTATAACAAAGGATCAACAGAGTACAAGGTTAGATTTTGTCCTTCATTTTCTCTCAACAATCTCTCCTAATCATCATCTCATTTTGCCATGACTGCTCTCGTTTGAAAGTGACCGATCTGCACCTATTTTTTTTTTTACGAAGAAAATAAATAGGCGCTCAAGAATCTTGACAACATGCGTACGTACTTTGGAATAGACTGCCGATTGGAAAACTTGGCTTTTTCGTGAAGGGGATAGTATCTTGTATGTGTTCCGTCTTTTGTTCTTTAAGAGGGGAAACAGGTTATTTCCTTTACATGTACATCGGCGTTGTGATGGTGAGATTGATCAGAACTGACAGTGGAATCTAATAATTTGGAAACTGCTACCACGGGTAAGTCTACAGTCAAAACATTCCACCCTTTTTGCCTATAATAAAAAAAAGTTTTTGATGAAAATAAGTAATAACCTGTAATGTTGGCCACATTTGGCGGCTTTTACGGTCATCTTAAAGGTATAACGTGGTCTAATGATAGAACAGCGGTGGAATTTTTATGCAGCAATCTGAAAGGGGGACAATTTTCCCAGTCCACTAATCTAGTGAAGTTGCTACCTCGCAGCAATGTATACTCACTGGAACGAATATTCATTTCTAAAGCTCGTTGCGCATGCATGAATTCATATGATTTGAACACAAGTGCAGTCGTTGAAGATGTCTGGAACTGTGGTGTTAGAGCCCTCCTTCCTTCCATTATCTGATGTTGCATGAGGAATGATTTGTGACAGCGGTTTTTTTAACGTTTTTTGGGGGGGTCGTCTTCAGTGAACATACCGCTTGCCACACTGACGGATTTTCCTCGTCGAAATAATTAGGGAATGGGATGCGCGGGCACTTCTTGTGCGTCGAACAGTGGGTATAGTTTAATCACATTAAGTAGGTAGCCTAAACCGGAATGCGTCTAGGTTGTCCTTTTTGTCCACTATGATAAACAGCTACAAACATAGTCAAGCCATAGGCCTCTATACAAAGCCGTAATAGTATTGCTAAGTTGTGTGCCGCTGGAGAGGCGCGCGTGTGCGTCCTGTGCTGTAGATCGAGGACTAAATCCAGAGATTTTAGGTGACTGAAGGGCCGGCGCAGCACTGATTTAAAGTGAGAGGGTAATTAGTACGTTACGGGAGATGGCTACTAATAGACTGCAGGAGATTGAAGAGTTTGTTTTCTTAGTATAGTCGGCCTGCTCAGAAATAATTTTAACGAACATTCGCGGCGTTAGAGGGCATCGTCTTGGTTCACATGAAGATAGCGAGGTAGCCTTGGATTATCCTATTGTAGTTTGACCCGTGGTGCTGAAAGGACAGCTCCGGGAGAAGGGACGGTTTCCACGTAGCGAAGCAGCATAGTATCGGAGGTTTGTCTTTCTGTGGCTTTTGTGGTTGAGTTTCAGATTTGGCGAGGTTAGCATGTCACCCCGGGTCAGCAGTTTGACATTTCTCCTTCCTAACCTGATCATATTTATCAGGTTACTAACCCTAGAGCATGTTATAGACAGAAGCACGCGTCTTTAAATGTACTCTTTCAGCTATTCTGACGCCAAATATTATTATACAAGATCTGACACACTCCAGATAAACTGCCAGATGCATTCCACGTCACGCGTATTCGTCACTATCAAAGTGAGGTTCTTCTACATCTGCAACAAGCATGTTGCAACTCTGTCCTACATGCTGAAACTATTAACCCTCACGTTCAAAGCTGAAATACTTACTGTGGCTTACATGACACCTTTGAAGGCCATTAGTTATGACGCTCTGTTCATGTCTTCCTGCAATCAATCCTGTGAATTCTAGATTTCCATTCAGAACAAACTATGTTACGTCAATGCACACAAAGAATGGGGAACAAATGTCCATTGAAATGAATAAATATATCGACTGGTGCTGCAGATGCAGATTATATAGGCTATAACATTAAGGAGTTACGAAAATTCTGTGTCCTTTTGTGATCTATCCCATCGCATAGTATGATTCAAGCACAGACAGTCTCCCAGATCATGTATTAATGGGTTAGCAGTGGCCACTTAAGAAAAGCCCTTTGGCCAGATATTGAGCCGCTGGAACGTATCTTACAGTAATTTATATAGACAGATATTATGTCATCCACTATGGGGGGCATGTTGCATGGATATACGTACAATCGTTGCCTCCAACCACTGGGAAACCAATAGTTTGTTTTCATTAGTATTTCATTACCTGAATCTTTACGATATGCCTTGAGGGGCAGTTCAACCGCAACTTTAACACGGTCGATGTTTAAGCTAGTCTAACCCCACATGCTTACAGTGTTTGAGATGGCCCTACCTGACTTTACCGAATGATTTTTTTTCCTGAAATGGGCCGTGCTATGCTTTAGTAGAGGGTTGATCGGTTTGCGGGCCGGTGTGACGTGCCAGGCGCGGGGAGCAGCTGCCGTCACAAGCGCGGCTCTTCTCCTTTGATTGATACTTTTAATTCACTGTCACTGAGCGCCAGCTTCAACCAGCCATAAAGTGGTGGAGTCAAACGCTTTCAAATGAAAGAGTTCATTAATAAAAATAAAATAAGGGTTGTCTGGCTGTGGAACATTGGCCGAAGGAGCTGGGAAAGATAGGAACAGTTGGAGAGGATTTGCACGTGGGGGACACGTCATGTGTCACGAGCAACGTCTTTCTTATAGGTATCGAATTAGGTTACATTAATAAGACTGTGATGTGCGGGCATTCCATATGTATGTGAATGTATACAAACATAAAAAGATTATTAGTCAATTTTGTCCACCTTTCCTATTTGGCCACTTGCCATTTAAACGTAGCTGAATGGTATTTCTGTTTCCCCATACAGTAAAACCTGCTATTGCTTTTTACAGCTGTGTTGCAAGGACGGGTATTATAAACTGATAGGATAAGCAATTGTATAAGCCATGAAATACATGCCTAATAGCAAGCACTCTCAAAATAAATCTGAGAAAAAAAATCCAATTCTGTGGAAGATGAGATTTCAGCGTCTCTCCCCCAAGTTTGATTTCTCATCTCAGATTCACATTATAGTAATCAGTAGGACATTGATCAGACGCATAGCTATTTATTTCTTTGGTGCATGGCGGTAACCTTTCCCTGTATAGACACTTCTGATAGATCTGATACCGTGTTCAGGCATCAGAACGTCCACACAGAGAAACCCTCTGCCTGAATACCAAGTCAGTGATCCACTCTCCTCTTTATAGCTCCATTAGAAATGTCCATATTGAGTGCTTTTTAAAGAGTAGTGGTCGGCCGAGAGGCACTCAAAGGTGTGTATTTCCGAGGTGTACCTCACCTTTTATTGTCTTCTAAAGGAGCTTTTAGTGCACCAAGGTTTTAGACCGTTCATTTGCCATTCATTATGGAGCACAACACCATCCAATCACAGGCAAATAGGCAACTATTTTCATCTGACATTCTTTCTACATTTTCAGTTGAATCGTCACATCAAATTAAATTCGAACAGGTCTAGGGAGTCACCCAGTGTGACCTTGTGCATATTTAAACCAAAATGGAGGACATGCCTGTTTCCCACTGAGAGAAAATGGGAATTCAAGATGTTACGACCAATCCTCTCAACTAGGATGGCACTACGAGGAAGCCCTTTGGAAAACATGCAGACTGAGTATAGAATTGGTCTTCAGAAATGGATCCCTTCTCCCACCTGGGGCCCCTGAAGCAGTTTTCAGAGAGCCATTGCTTATTATTCTCCAATGGGGCCATGGCAAAGTACAGTATTGTCTCTCCAGCAAATCATTTTCATGGGCCACTTATTTTTGAGATCAGGATGATTGCAGATGGGGAGGAAAACGGTCTATGTGTACAGAAATATAGCCTAGCTATCCCAGCGTCTATCATGGCTTCATATCTGGACCATATCTTGGTTGTATTCATTCTCCCTTTGGTTTTGGACTATCACAACAGAGACTCGCTAATGCTAAGACATAAGCGCAGTAATGGAATCATTTCCCAGCTGCCCGTTTGTATCGTGTTTCAGAAAACATCGTGCGAGCTTCCCAGAGGGACCTTGAAAATGAAATACCGGTCAACTGTTACAAACACTGAAATAAAGATTGAAGCTATGAAATTTGTTGTCCCTCTCTGCCTAGATGAAATTACATTGTAAGGCATGATCTTTTTCCCTTTATTCACGATTTCTACCCCTTAAGGCAAAGCAAAGAAAAAGCGGATAGTTTTGTCAGTGATCGAGCACGCAGTCCAAGAATACAGGGGAAAAAACCCGCTGGAATGATCCTTCTCCTCCTTTGGCCTCCCCATGGCCATGTCTATAGGCTACTCCAAACCTGAGCCAGTTTAGGGGATGAAGTTGATATGTGTTAGAGCCATGAAAGTGCCCACGTGAAACCGGCTCACGAGGAAAAAACAAAACAGAGAATTATCCCTTCCACCCCCACCCCCCTGTCACTCTTTGACCTCTGCTTATTCATTCATGAAGGTTTTGTTGTGGAACAATGCATACTGTAGGTTCACACAGACATGCTTCTCCTCGCAATGGAGTCAGGTGGCTGAGCGGTTAGGGAATCGGGCTAGTAATCTGAAGGTTGCCAGTTCGATTCCCGGCCGTAAGTCGCTCTGGATAAGAGCATCTGCTAAATGACTAAATGTAAATCTGTCAGCTCACAAAAGGAAGGCCTCTGCCGTGTGTGTTTTCGAAGGCTGCGCTATATCCGGATACTTTCATAGCAGGAAGAGTCCTTTCTCTCTCTTGCCTGAACTGCATCTCACACGGCTGTCGACAATTACAGAGGGATTGTGTGGTCATCGCATTGTGTTCTCATCAACCATTTATACTATTGAATCGGCTTGTTTCAAAGTGGTTTCTTTATTAATGAAATACAATATGAGTAAATGCTTAAAAATATCAGTAGAAGGGGAATATCAAGTCAGAATATAGTTCTTCAGGGCTTCTCACAAGACCTGTACCTCCATGCCATTTCATGGAAAACGTGTACATTTGCATGAACTGTAATGGCTGAACCCGTTCATACCAGGGCAGATTCCCAGCATGTTGTGGCCTAAAGTCTATGGTTGTACCAGTGGTGTGCTATTACTCAGATGTTTCAGCGACAGCATGGCCCTCCAATCCCTGTACACCTTCACAACACCGACCCAAAGACACCGGGTTCTCAACAGGCACTGATTTATGGCCCACTTTATGAGAAGGGCCTCGGGGCGTTTCTTGTCAAACAATATTGAATCCAAGCTGCATGGTATGGAGATGGGCCTTTAAAAAAAGTTGTGCCCCTATTGTGTGTGTGTGTGTAGAGCTGTGTGTTGGTAACCACAGTATATCGCCCCCACCCACCCACCCACCCACCCACCCGCCCTGCACCCTTCATGCAGTTTATTTGTGATTGCTTGTGCTGGTCTCAGTGTGAGTCAGTAGACATGCGAGATCAGAGCAATGAGTACAAAGGCAGAGATTTCAGGGCATGCTGATTGGGAACATAAGGGTAGGGGGGGGGGGGGGGGGGGGGGGGTAGGGGGGGGGGTCGTCTATGAACCCCTTGAGCTGTGCTTGAATTTTAGTGCTTGGTCTATCTACATCCACAGTTATTTGGCACAATATATATATATAATTCCCTCTTCCTGGCTGTTCCCTAAGGCTCAGCAAGCAGGAACATTAGTCTTGTTTTGGGCAGACTCTTTCACAGACAATTGAGCCTTTATTGCCCATGGTTCATACTGTGTGTTCCCCTCTCATTCTTTTCAATCAAATTGCCAATGAGGTTGCATTATGCATGGACCAAGGATGCCACGTCCCTTTTGGCTTTTGTGAGATGTAATTGTTGCAAACAAGCAATTTAGCTGGTGAAAGTGATGGGAGTGGGTTAGGCTGACGTGTGTATGATGATGCTGCTGTTTGGGATATTTTTGGTGTGTTTTCTTAGGAAGCAGCCTTACTTAATGCTGATGGGAAACCGTCCTGCATGCTTCATTAGCTCCTCAAAGTTGAATGTGTGTCTGCGGTCTCGGTCCTTGTTCTCTCCTGAAGCCTCATTGTCACGACCCAACACTATTTGCGAAAGAAAGACATTTAGTCAGAGCTATCGGTATCATCTCAAACCTGGCTCTTATTCTCATTTTGGTGCTAGCTTGCAAGCTTGTAGCATAACACACAACACAATCCTGTAGCATAACACTCAACACAAGCCTGTAGCATAACACTCAACACAATCTCTGGCAGTCGCCAGCACGCGTGTGTGTGTCTTTCGCTGTATCATTTCGGGGTAAGAGTCTGTTTCACGGATCAGCGACTGATGTGTTTCAGTTCCTGGGTTTTTCTCTCATGTTGATGGATGATAGAAGGCTGCAGCAGCTCTGGATCCGGGGTGCCGAGTGCTCACACTCTGTTCCCCTTCCTCCAGGAGATCAGCCTCTGTCTCAGTCTCACCTGTCTGCCTGTCAGACACCTCCACCTCAGTGTGCTCTAATGAGTCAAGGGGTTTCTTCCAATCAGATCATCCACCTCCGGGGGATAACAGCGGTCCCTGTCATTTGATAGGTCAACGGGACTCTGATTGAAACGCTTTGATTTGATTGCCGTGCCGGTTTATAGAGTTTGTCATCGAACTGTCAGCATTGATTCATCTTCTGCTGATTGGATTATTCATAAATTTGTTTGTAAATTTGGCAAACTTTTTTAATCCAGACCCTCACAGCCCTGTTTAGCTTCAATCAACTTAGAACAAATGTCGTTTGGGTGTTGTCTAGGAGACCGTAAGAGGGGGTGTTGTCTTGGAGACAGTAACAGGGGGATTTACTGGAATCAGTTAGAATATGTTGGAAACATTCTCTGTACACTTACCACTTCTGTCAAATTAAAATCTGGGGGTTGAGCACAGTTTTGTTCTGCAAGGGCAGAGTAATGGTGCATTAGGTGTCGGCCGGGTCTTCTGAATAATTCAGGTGTGGAATTTCAATAGTGGCCTGTATGTTTGGCCAGGTCGTGGGATGGATAGCTTATCTTTTATTAAACATGCAGTTGGTGTAGCGTAGGTTCTGACAGGGCCTAACTCTCCCTGCTCTGCTCTGCCTCCCCTCTCAGTGATTCATCCCCTGCTCCCTTTCTCACCTCCTTCGACGCCTCTCTCCTTCTCTTCCCTAAGACCGTGCCTGTCGTAGGTCCCCTTGCCTTGAATTACCAAATAAGTGGCTTTCATTAGTTTTATCTTTATTTCCAGGTCGCGGATGCCGTGCGAATGCCGAGCGTATTAGTAGCGGGGCGGGGATGGGGGAGGAAGTACAAGAGGCATTCTGGTCTGTAGGCTGGTTTGTTTCTCAGGTTTATTGAGCTGAAGTGATGTGAGAGCAGAGCTATCTGGGCTTTTGATAAGGACTGGTGCATGTTGTGGCTGGAGCTTAATCTGCACCGAATTGGATTTCAAATTAGTCTCATGCGACGACCGATGCTGTCTCCCTGAATGAGGTCTAGTCATCTCAATCACCTGGAAAGTGAGTTTGTGAGAGGGGGAGCTGTGTAACGGATGTCGATCGCCCGGATCCTTCAGCAGCCCATTCTTCCTTGCCATGTGCTGTACATACACAGAGGTACACCCCCCTGCTCCCTGTGCTGTACATACACAGAGGTACACCCCCCTGCTCCCTGTGCTGTACATACACAGAGGTAGATCCCCCTGCTCCCTGTGCTGTACATACACAGAGGTACACCCCCCTGCTCCCTGTGCTGTACATACACAGAGGTACACCCCCCTGCTCCCTGTGCTGTACATACACAGAGGTAGACCCCCCTGCTCCCTGTGCTGTACATACACAGAGGTAGACCCCCCTGCTCCCTGTGCTGTACATACACAGAGGTAGACCCCCCTGCTCCCTGTGCTGTACATACACAGAGGTAGACCCCCATGCTCCCTGTGCTGTACATACACAGAGGTACACCCCCCTGCTCCCTGTGCTGTACATACACAGAGGTAGACCCCCATGCTCCCTGTGCTGTACATACACAGAGGTAGACCCCCATGCTCCCTGTGCTGTACATACACAGAGGTAGACCCCCCGTTCGGTGATCATGAACAATGCTCCAATCAGCTGACTTGAAACTGACACGGCTCCATGGCTCCTGCTGTGGCGTATTGACCAGGTCGCGTGTCGCACAGAGCATCAATATCCACCCTCCCACATCTACCTCCCCTCCAAAGAAGACATTTTATTTGACCATTGTATTTGTTTATGTGGGCATCTGGGTTCTCTGAACCATCTGGCCTAATGCCTACAATCATCAGTTCTCAGCTTGTCCACAGATTGACCTTTTATTGTCAGGCAGAAGATCCATTTACATCCCTGCGTGAAACACACGGCGCACATGGGGGATGTTGTGAATGAGCTCGCCCTCACGTCAGGACCGTGTGGGTGACTAACTGAACAACGTGAGCCGGCTGTTGCACAGCCTGGCCTCGCTTCTCTCTCACAGCCCTGACAAAGTCCCTGCGCCAGAAGGACGCGATCGGTTTGGACGCTGCTAACGTAACTCACGTGTTTTTAAAACAAACCCCAAAGATCGAGGTTTGTTAAAGTATGGAAGTAGGAGTTTATGAGGTTAAGATTATTGTTTGAATAAAGAGGAATTCGGATCACTGTGGACCAGGAATAACCTTGTCTGTATGTGTGACCTTTGGTTTAAACAGTTGTGTACCAACATTAGGTCTATGCATGCAAGTCAAGACAATGCAGGTAGTTTCAGGCTAAATATATTGTTCTTTCTCACTTCCATGTGATCCCTTAAAGTCCCAAACTCAAGGATGACCATCATATCTTTTTGTTATGTTTATCTGAGAGACATTTCTTTTAGAGAGGCAACCATTAGTTGTCTATGACAACCATTAGTTGTCATAGAAGTCTATGGCGGCCATTTTAAGTTTTAGCTCGTTTAGTGTGTCTTTGGACCTGGCCAGGTGATTAATCTAAATAAGCTGAGAGGGGCATTCTGGAAGAGTTGAAGCAGGTAGTGTTACCACAGCGCACTGGCCCTTTGCTTATTATCATTGACCTCTAAATGGCCAGGAACCTCAAGCCTAGAGGCTGTTACCAGCCGGACTACACTGAATTCTAATGAGCTCCACCATCACAACGCCAACATGCTAACATTCACCTCTGCAGAGCTGGAAACACAGGGAGGGGGGGGGGGCGGTGGAGAAATGGTGGTCAACTTTGAGTTGTGTTACTGAATCCTGTGGGCTGCATGGACGGTGTGGGGCTGCAGGACGGTGTGGGGCTGCAGGACGGTGTGGGGCTGCAGGACGGTGTGGGGCTGCATGGACGGTGTGGGGCTGCAGGACGGTGTGGGGCTGCAGGACGGTGTGGGGCTGCATGGACGGTGTGGGGCTGCAGG
>CM042873.1:1496278-1503778 GCA_023658055.1 Thaleichthys pacificus
AGTTGTGTGGAAGTCCGATCTTCCATGTTGCTCTTGTTAGTCAGAGGACTAACGTCACCTTTGGGAGTCTATTTGAGCTGGTGTTTGACGGTTCTCAGTCCTTCTTGTTCTCTAGTTGTCTCTCCAGAGGATAGAGGACTCAAGCACTTGGCAATCCCATTTCAACCCCAGTGTCCATTATATTCAAGCTCACAGGCTTTTTATTTAGGCCATGCTATCTCAGAGAAGTGCTGCTCTTCTGTACGGCCCTGAAATTCTAGCCCTGAAATTGTCCTCCTGATTGTGAGGGGTTTTGGGTCAGAATGCATCTGAAGACCTTGATGATTCACAGGACAGGAGGAGCTCGACATAATATTACACGCTGTTGTTGCTCCTCTCGGAAATCCCTTCTCAAACAGAGAGACTTCTAAAACAGAGACTCAACTCCTTTGAGGATCTCTGTGTGACTTTGGTCACTGTTTCAGCAATGCTACAAGCACACTCACAAAAACAAGCTCAAACAACCAGGGCACAGCAGAAGGAGAGAGAGACTCCATCTTTCCTAGCAAACCGTGGAGCCAGATGGTCCTTTTTCCTTGCTCCCTCTCTCTCTGTGTGTCTCTCTCTCTATGTGTATCTCTCTCTCTCTATGTATCTCTCTCTCTCTCTCTCTCTCTCTCTCTCTCTCTCTCTCTCTATGTATCTCTCTCTCTCTCTCTCTCTCTCTCTATGCATCTCTCTCTCTCTCTCTCTCTCTCTCTCTCTCTCTCTCTCTATGTATCTCTCTCTCTCTCTTTCTCTCTCTCTCTCTGCATCTCTCTCTCTCTCTCTATGTGTATCTCTCTCTCTCTCTCTCTCTCTCTCTCTCTCTCTCTCTCTCTCTCTCTCTCTCTCTGCATCTCTCTCTCTCTCTGCATCTCTCTCTCTCTCTCTCTCTCTCTGCATCTCTCTCTCTGCATCTCTCTCTCTCTCTGCATCTCTCTCTCTCTGTCTCTCTCTTTCTCTATCTCAGAGAACCAGTCTCTTCTGGAACCTTCATCAACACTAATCTGAACCAGCAGGAGGGCTGCATTCTGCCATGATCACGAGGGGCACTGGGCAAACATATTATAGGTGGCATGAGAGGGGAGTGAGTGTGTGTGTGTAGGGGGGTGGGGGTGGGGGATTTGAAGTGGCACAGGTGGAAGATAAGAATACCAGCGAGCACGGTTGTTGCTGTGAAGAGATGTTAGAGTCTGGAAGACAAGCGGACTTGCAGTGGAGTCGGAGAAGAGTAAACATCATTGTCAGTTGATACTGTAGTAAGAAGTCCTGAATGGGTTCTTGAGCACACCGCCAATGAAAGCTGTAGAACAAACAGTGTGTTAGGGAGGCAATCTCAAAGCAATCATCATATTTTGTGAATTCTTTTTTTTTTTTTTTTTTTTTTTTAACATCTGCCGCTGTTTGCATATCAGGACCAGCTGCTCAGCTGTGAGGAACAGGAAGTGAGGTGTGGTTCCCTGAAGGATGTCCTCTGGGTGGGCCATGTAATCGTCTGCTGGGGATGGGGTTCAGAGACAGCCTTGGAGTCACAACATTCACTTACATTTACATTTAGTAGACGCTCTTATCCAGAGCGACTTACAGTAAGTACAGGGACATTCCCCCCGAGGCAAGTAGGGTGAAGTGCCTTGTCCAAGGACACAGTCATTTGGCACGGCCGGGAATCGAACCATTACCTTCAGATTACTAGCCCAATTCCCTAACCGCTCAGCCACCTGACTCCACTTCCTGTTCTGTCCCTGATAGAGAGCCAATAGAAGACCTCCCAGCCTGTCGCATGGGTGGCGTGCTTCTGTGGAAGGCCAAAAGTGCCACGGTAACAAAAATATTTGATTCGTAGGTATTAAGTGGAATTCAAAGTTTTCGGGGGGTTTGTAGAGATAGATAAAAGTCTGCCACGAGGAATGATTCTTAGAATTTTGGTTTCTGTCATTTTCTGTAGTGTCACATTTACAGTGACCTCTCTGTCTCTGTCTCTGTCTCTGTCTCTCTCTCTCTCTCTGTCTCTTTCTCTCTCTCTCTCTCTCTCTCTCTCTCTCTCTCTCTCTCTCTCTCTCTCTCTCTCTCTCTCTCTCTCTCTCTCTCTCTCTCTCTCTGTCTCTCTCTCTCTGTCTCTGTCTCTCTCAAGGCCTAAATGTACATCCGTAGGTGATGTGGTATTTTTTTTTAGACCTTTTTCATGTACAAGGACATCAGATGAACAAGCTTCGCATTACAGCAAATCTGTCGTTCATGCAACTAGCCCTCGACAGAGTATTCTGTACGTACAGGGAATTACTCCTCTGCGGTCGTCCTTTATGAATTCCCCCTTTTGTTTGTCAGAATGCTGATGTTGACTGAACGGTTGACTGAACAGTGCAATTATATGTTTATTCTTAATGCAGCACATCACATTCAGGAGTGAATCCTTTCAGTGGGTCTTCCGGTACTGCGCTCGGTATTTCATTCCGGGTGATGGTCAGCGTCGGGATCTTTCATATTGTTGTCGGGTCCTCTTGCCCCTTTATTCAGCCTCACAAGGAATACTGCTCGGGGAGTGATACTGCTCGTCTGTGATTGGTCACGAAGATATGTGCTTCTGTACATCTGAGGTTGCGCCAGCTTTGTGAAACAGCCTTCGGAGAAAAAGAATACAACTTCAGTATGTTGAGATGAACCACATCTTTTGAATGAGACTTTAGGACCAAGCTAGAGCCAGTAAACTCTTTCAGCTTTCAGAATTTTACTTCCAGATATTGCAATACTTACCTGTTCATTTGTTTTTGTAGCTATGAAGACGACAAAGCTATAATCATCTGTTATCATCAGAAGAAACGATAGGCTACCTAAGGAAGCACTAATATCAGGGTGTTTTTCCGTCGACTTCTACAAGAGTTGACTGAACAGTCAGCAGAGTTATCCTGTCGTCAACCCTAATTCTAATTACACAATTCAACACACCCTCTATGAGATTCATTCACTGTCGTTACTTAGCAATACCGCACACAGATTTCCCTCCAGTAAACACTTATGACAGTTACAGATTCCTCTCTAAATCCCCTGACATTGATCGAGACAAATCTGGCAGCTCGTTGTCGTCTTCCCCCCGGTGAGTGAGACATCTGGTGATTTCTATCTATTCTAACACGACAGATGTTGACAAGTTAAAAAATATAAATTAGACCTGTCTGTGAAAGCCTGCTAATGATTATGATGTATATTTCTGCAGTCTGGGATGTCATAAGGAGTGCCCCTGATTCTTCCCTCTCGTATGTTGGGGCTTCCGCCATGTTTCACTTCGAAATCATCGCAGAGCTTGGAAAGTGAAGAATTTCACCACTGGGAATGCTAGCTATTAGGGACGGTTTTAAGTCTGGGTTGTGTCACTTGTGATGGAGTGAAGCTGCAAATAAAACAAGCTCACAGCAGCAAGGCCTTGGACCCTATTAGAGAAATCTCCAAACAGAAGCAGGCTTTCCATCCTTCTTGCCTCCAGTATTTATTTAGCACCACTAGGCCCTGCTACATTTCATGGTATGCCATATTTTTCTCTCTCCTTCTTCCAGGATGCACTAACCCAAGGACACACTGACAGTCCATTAAATTTACAGTCCTCACACAACAGACTTCTAAGTCAGGGAGGATGTCAAGATTAATACATCAGTTAAGAGTGGATTCTTCACTGACCCAAATGGGACTACTTCTAGCTTCACCAATAATAGAGGGCCCTTAATTGGAGAAGACAGTGATTCCTAACAAGGGACGTCTGCGCACCCCACAAATTCAATTACAGCCCGGCACTTGACTTTGTAATTGATATTATAGGATGTTAACTATGGCAGTGAACTGTCAGCAGTGACAAGGGCAGATTCTTCTTTTTTCTTCCCCTGCAGAGTTTGAGATACACAAGGAAGTGACCAGTCTTTCCTACAGTAGCCTGAGAATGACACGGCCGTCTTAAAGAGACAGGATCACTATGCACAAGTTACCGTCCTCACCTGTAGTTCAGCATGAACAAAAAGTTACAAACTATAAATCGTTATAAAACAGAATCAATGTGATATACTGTGCAAGTTTCCTTTACCTCTTTTCACAGTTTAGATTTTCTAGCATGTGTGAGGCTTGATTTGATTAGAATATTGATTTTCATCCCTCTTGATGCCTTTTAGCAGACAGCTCTGATCATGTTAATGATTATAATTAATTAATACAGATCATTCGGAACGATAACTGAAATCCAGCTGTAAGTAGGGCTTGCAGATCATCAAACACACACACACACACAGTCAATACTCCCATACTCCAGACTCAAATGGTAATGGATCACCCCTGGTTATTTGGTTGTTTCCCAGAGAGTGAGAGATTGATCACACGCGTGTTATTGGAAATGAAATAGTCGGCCACTTGGATTATGTTTTCCTCTCCTGTGGTGCTCCACGCGGAGCCACTGAACACTCTCCCATACACGGACGTCCACGGACCGAGGTTAGTATGGATCTGTGGTCGGGGGGTTGGAGAAAGATGCCCTGGTTCTCTACTGCAGCAAAATGGCGATCAATCAGTGGATTTATGACTGAGTCATTTCCCCTGGGGCCTGTTTCCTGGACTGTACAGTGTCACAACAACACTACTGGGAAGAATGAGTGGCAAAGTACTCTACAGGGATGATTCGTGCACTTGGAAGAGACAGTCTATAAATGTGGAAATGTACAAGTTAATGAGTACCAAGAAATTAATTATATACAATTTCAAGTATTTTCTACAAAAGTACAGGTTTGTCTTCTTCTCCCGCTGTGAGATCTTGAGATTGTGCCAAACTGCTCAAATGTTCCTACTAACAGTATAGAAACAAAATGAGAATTTCAGCCAATTACACTTCCTGAAGTTGGTTTCTTTCTTGACAAAGCCACCCACACTTTGTGTCGTGAGGTCACTTCGTCACTCACATCATCTGCACTGGTTCCATTTGACAAGTGCTTCACACGTGATCAAAGGCCTCTGTGGAGTCCATCATTGACCAATTCACAGGGAACAGTGGGTCACTAACCTTTTCCTTGGGGACTCAGAGCGTAGACTGCAGTGACAGGGAGAGAAGGCAGAACCTCCTGTGGTCTACTGAAAGGTGTGACTGTGAGCGTTCTGTCTAAGGTTTCATTTAGTCTCTTTTTATGCTTTGAATCCACAATAAACGAGGCAAACACCACTTGGAATAGAGAGAATTTGAGGCTCCCTCTAAAATGTGTGTGCAAGGCAGACTACCTTATGCAGACGGTAGTTGTAGCCCATTTTGAGGATTATATGTGTTTTGATAATGAGCTTTTGGCAGAGAGAGAAGGATTCGCACACAGAGAAGAAGGATGATGCAGTCTTCTTCCTAGCCTAATTAAAGGAAATCCAGCACAGTGTTCAAGGAATCTGAAGGGTGGAAGAACGTAGTCGTATGGATAGGGCAATCACTCATAAACTGTAATGGCCCCAGAAATGATCGTTGTCTCCCTGACTGACTAGCTCACACAAAGCCAAGTCTCTGGGGGAAATGAACCTGTAGTCAGAGCACTATGCAGAATGGCTTCAGGCTGGGAGGGGACAGTGTCCCTGAAATATCATGTTTTAACCCTGGGGCCTGTGCTGCACTATTAATCCTCTCCTCTCTCTCTCTCCTCTCTCTCTCTCTCCTCTCTCTCTCTCTCCTCTCTCTCTCCTCTCTCTCTCTCTCCTCTCTCTCTCCTCTCTCTCTCTCTCCTCTCTCTCTCTCTCCTCCCTCTCTCTCTCCTCTCTCTCTCCTTTCTCTCCTCTCTCTCTCTCTCTCTCTCTCTCTCCTCTCACACACACACACACACACACACAGAAATGTTCTCTCCCTGAAGTGAGACTTCACTAACCGGTGAATACTGTTTTTATTTTGCAGCGCAACACTGACACACACATTGATAATAGCTTTCCACCATCTTCAGGGCTGACAATTTGATCACCAGAATCAAGATTCATCATGTGTTCTTTCAGCGGATGTCTTTCACGCTGAACACCAAAGAGAACATTGGTTTATTATTGATTTGTGACTTGGCTGTGTGTTGCTGAGTTCCTGTCCCAGGCTAGATTGTATCTTCTTGAGAGAAGCCACGATTGATAGCTTTAGTGTGTATAAGATGTCGCATAATTTCTCTCTTCAGATCTGTATAAGCCTGTAGAAACATTGTGTAGAACGGTGTGAGTCACTCTCAAACAACCCTGATGGGAAGCAACTCACACGATGACCACAGCCACGCTGCAAGAACATATCTATGAGCTTTTCTCCAAATGTGTCATTTTAATAGTGTCAGGAGATCCACCTGCCACCTGCAATTGCTGTGGAACGTTTGCTTTATCAACCACAAAGCACTGTATCGAACCACAAAGCACTGTATCGAACCACAAAGCACTGTATCGAACCACAAAGCACTGTATCGAACCACAAAGCACTGTATCGAACCACAAAGCACTGTATCAAACTGTAAAGCGTTATAAGTCCTCGTTTAACCATTTAGATATGAGCGAGAGTATGAAGTTTGTTAATGCCACTAGAAACAAGAGGGAGATATTTTCTTCCCTCTCATACCAAGCTAACAGCTATGCACAATCTTTCATCTGCAGTGCTTGTCACCATAACAACAATCTAGAGTAAACTCGAGTCCAGGATAAAGCCTCTCCTCTCTTGCTGCTTGAAATGCCTGTCTTGGGGGAAAATGGAGAGATTGTTTTTTTAAATGAGGTAGTCAATCTAAAAAGCAAGTTTCCACCAGAGACGCTCTTCATGGAGTCCTCTCTTGCTGTTGTCCCCACACCTTCGAGCAGAGAGTCGTGTCTCTCATATCTACATTTACATTTAGTCATTTAGCAGACGCTCTTATCCAGAGCGACTTACAGTAAGTACAGGGACATTCCCCCCCGAGGCAAGTAGGGTGAAGTGCCTTGCCCAAGGACACAACGTCATTTGACACGGCCGGGAATCGAACCAGCGACCTTCTGGTTACTGGCCCGACTCCCTCACCGCTCAGCCACCTGAATCTCATATCTGCAGTTTTGTGTAGATATGAGAGATGTATTATGTTCCCAATTCTGTGTAGGATTCCATGTAAGGAGCAGTACAGTTATAGTGTAGCATGGCATGGCATAGTACGTCTCACGTGATGGCACTAGGCTTGGGTATCGTTTGGATTTATACGATTAAATCGTATATCGTATATAGATTCGTAATCGTTTTAAAACTATTCCGATTCCTAACCGATTCTTGAAAAAAAGAAAAATTAAAGTAATTAAAAAAAGGCTCTTTTATAGAGTTTTTTTTAATTTTATAAAAAATTATTTAATGTAACAATATATTTTTGTTTTAAAGTAGCCTTTAAAACCCGGTACCCAACCCTAGATGGCACAGGGAGAAATATTCGAACACATTGGTTTAGTTTTGTGATATCCGTGCGAATGCACTCAGTGCCGTTCTCACCGATGCTGCTGGTACCT